>VSTD030004373.1:0-10330 GCA_008808055.3 Sporobolus alterniflorus
CCTGATGGCATACAAGCATTCAAAAGCTATCAGTGCATTATCCGTAATCATCCTGCTAGGGATAAATGCACTTTGCATCGGTGCAATGATGACATGCAACAAAGGTCTAAGTCTATTCACCAGACACTTAGACACTACTTTGTATATGACGTTACATAGGGAAATAGGACGAAAATCTTTAAGTTGTTCATGATCTTCCTTCTTGGGCAGAAGCACAATGTATGTGTCATTTACCCCTGGTGGCATTTGCCCGTTCTGAAAAAAATCTTTTTTACTCCTGTAACCACATCAGGTTTCATTATCTTCCAATTCTTTTGAAATAATCTTGCCAGAAATCCATTAGGCCCCGGTGCCTTCAGCGGGCCGATCTGAAACAGAGCGTCATTGATTTCTTCATCTGAAAATTCTTTACACAGTTTGGCATTCATTTCCCCAGTGATCATTGGCCTGAACAGCTGCACTAGTTCTTGCGGATTTACTCCCGGGTCTGCAGTGTAAAGATCTTTGAAGAAATCCCTCGCCATGCTCTGCATTTCCTTTTTTCCTTTGTTTCCTGTCCATCGTTCTTAACCAGATTTTTTATTCTATTTTTCTTCGCTCTCCCGCGACAGCTTTACGATGGAAAAACTTAGTGTTTCGGTCTCCTTCCTTTAACCACGCAATCCACGATCTCTGCAACCACATCATTTCCTCCCTATATAGCAGTTCGTCCATTCTGTTTGTGATCTTTCTAATTTCCTCCTGATCAGCCATCGTGGTTCCCTCTCCAAGCTCTTCCATTCTTTTCCTAATGGACTTTAGCTCCTTCGTGACATCACCGAATTTCACATAGCTCCACTTCCTGAGTGATATCATTACTTTTCACAAATTAGTAGCAATATCACCCAGCGTTTGTACCGGTGTACCATCCGCCCAAGCAGCTCTGATTTCCTCTGGAAGAGACTCCTCCCTTTCCCACATAATCTCATATCTTATATTCGCTTCGTCGATTTATCGCTCTTCTCTTGTTCCATGTACAGAAACAAAGGAAAATGATCTGAACATGATGTAGCTATGTGTTGTACACTTGCCTCCGGGAACCACTGTGACCAACTTGTTGTAGCCACCACGTGATCAAGTCTCACCTTCACATTTCTGTCTCCCGCCTGCTTATTATCAAATGTCCAAGGGAGCCCTGTAAAGCCTAAATCATGGAGGTCACAGTGAGATTAAACTTCTCTAAAATCCAACATCTGACGTTCAGGTCTTCTACTTTTTGAAAAATGTTCGAATGACCATATTACTTCATTAAAATCCCCAATCATCATCCACGGTGCCTTTGAGCATGGTTTTATTCTCCTCAGCAGCTCCCACATATTATGTCTGTCCTGAGTGCGAGGTTCGCCATAAACAAACATTCCACGCCACCCTGCATGATGTGAGTCATCCCACACAATGGTATCTATATGATGCAATCCATAGGAAAGAATATCCAGCTTTATTTCATCTGACCAAAATAGAGCTAAACCTCCACCTTTTCTTTCACCATCCACTATGAGACAATTATTAAAGCCCAATCTGAACCTCATGTTTCTCACTCTTTCTCTATGTTGCCTAGTTTCCGACAAAAATACAATCTTGGGGCAAAATTCTCGCCTAAGGCGAACTAGCTCTTGAACTGTCCGGAGTTGCCCAGTCCCCCGACAGTTCTAGCTCAGGGAACTCATTGTTCCTGACGGGGCTCGTCTCGAGCTCCCGTCAGGTGTAACGGATCATATTTTAGTGGGGCGTCAGTCATTGCCATCTCCACCTCCGTCCTCTCCATTTGTTCTAGCTTACCATTCTGCTCCTTTGTCTCCAGCTCTCCCTCCTTGACAAGTGCTTTTATTGCTCCTCTAACACTTCCTTTTACCGGCGTTCTCTGCTTATTTGCACTCCCTGAACCGGCCACCTTTGCCTCCTCATCAGCTGATTCGTGTGCCTCTATCCCTCCTGACGGCCCACCTGACGCCACCCCCTGCTGACTCCTGCTATCAATCTTCACCTTGTTGTCCCCTTCCCCCTGCACCGAAGCCCCTCCTGACGCTGCTATGTTGTCTTCCCCGGAACACTCCAGAATGATTGACTCCCTGAACCGGCCACCTTTGCCTCCTCATCAGCTGATTCGTGTGCCTCTATCCCTCCTGACGGCCCACCTGACGCCACCCCCTGCTGACTCCTGCTATCAATCTTCACCTTGTTGTCCCCTTCCCCCTGCACCGAAGCCCCTCCTGACGCTGCTATGTTGTCTTCCCCGGAACACTCCAGAATGATTGACTCCCTTGACAGCTTCGGGTGGGCAGAGCTCTCACCGAACTCCCCTTTATCACCCCCACCGCAGAGACGAGATTGAATCACTCGGGGTCTGATCTGGTTCTCAACATCATGGGCAGCATAAGTAGGCCTCGGATTCCAACCACTTCTCCAACTCAGAATCTGATCGAATACCGGACGTAGTACGCCACAACTCCAACTCCTCCTGAGTATGCCTTGGGTCTTTCCCATTGGACTCCGCCCTGCCATCCAGATTTGGAGTCCTGGTCTCACATGAGACATGATCCCATTCGGGTTATGAAACTGATCTTGATTTGATGACATATGAGATTGCCAGCCTATGTGCATAAACTGCAACGACCCGAATGGCAGTAGCTCCCAATTCGGCCGTGAATACCTTCAATCAATTGATTCCCCCTTGTGCATATAGGAGAGAAAATGCGCCCATGATACTTCCAGCCTCTGATGTTAGCCAGACTTACCATGTCACGTAGCCAGCCGCTCCCGGCAAAAACCGCAATGGATTTGGGTGCCACACTGTGGGAACGAGGACCCCGCATCAACGCGAACTTGCCCTCCATGATTCCCTGATTAATTTCGAGCCTTGCCGAAAATCGTCGCTACATCACCCAGAGTCGCCATGGCGGCGCTAGGGTTGCGGTGATTTTTCTTTCAAAGCACTAGCAGATGCATCGCCTCTCGACAATGATGGAGCCATCCCTATTATCAGAGATGAGTCATCCCATCTGGTGTTTGAATTGATTTATTAATTTTAGGTATGAGCTCATTCAAGGTGATGCTGGCTTTGAAGGATGACTATCGTAAAAGTTGATATGATCACCCATTCTCACTAATTGGGTGAGGTTACCCCATTTGAGATGAATACATGTCAATAATAATTATCAAGTATAATCATACATATAAATAATTATATATCAAGGCCGATCATTAGAAACATTAATAATAATCGTTCCATTATATATCGTCTCACGCCCACGTGCCGATGCATTGACCACTCGTGCAGACCGTGGTGAGCGGGAATGAGCGTCCGACCGCGAACCGATTGGGCGTGCACCATCGAATGGACCCTGCTGACTGCCACTGTCTCCGTCGCCTCTACCCGCATCGAGCTTCACCTCTAACCCGGCGATGCCCGACGGTCTTCCCGGCAACTTCTTCCCTCTGGACCCACTGGCGGCACGACGCCCCCGCCGACCACCGCCGCTGCTAATGTGCCGAACACCCCCTCTGGCGACGGCAATGGGGTCCATCATGACGGCCACTTGAAGGCGTCCATCATCGTGGCGGGGGCGGCCGCGGGCATCGGGTTCACCCATCTCACCGTCGTTTGGTGCTTTGGCCATGGTCGATTGGGGACGAGAGACTCGGGAGCGGTGAGGTGAGATTCATGTGCAGTGCAACGACGATGGAGGACGAGCTCGTCCGTAAAATTTTTGGGGATCAGCTTATCCCGCATCTAATAAGAATATTTCTTATCTCTGTCTCATTCCTCCCAATCAAGCATAATAAAAAACTGGGATATTCCTATGCCATGCCTCTTCGTCCACTCTATCAAACACACATAGTGCACGCTTCTAGGGATTAGATATTGTGATACCTCGCTGCACTCATATACTTCCTCCTTTGCACTCATATACTTCCTCCGTTTCCAAATTATTATCACCGTTAATTTTTTTAATTTTGTTTAATCATTCGCCTTATTCAAAATATTTTTTCAAATATGTAAAATTATAAGTTGTGTTTTAATTTTCTTTATTAATAAAACAAATCATAGCTTAATCTATGATAATTTTTTAAATTTTTTTGAATAAGATGAATGGTCAAATATAAATAAAAAGTCAACATTAATAACAATTTAGAAACATGGTAGTATGTGTTTTTGCTCATAAATAAATCTACTCTAACATATGAGTCATTTATTCAGTTCAATCACTATACACAGTGATTAATGACAGGGGAATAAATAAGAATATGGCTAGTCATGTGGAAATTTTCTATCCCGTAGACTTCATTTTTTACTTTTACCCAACAACAAAACTCCGACTAGAGATAATTTAGCTAAGAGAAGAAAAATTGATGATGTTTCTTGCTTATTCTGCACAGAGGCAGAATTTGTCTATGTCATTTGTTCTTTGAATGTTGCGTAGCAAAAGATATGCAGAAAAATATTTTAGAGATATTCGGTTGGGATATTGGAGTTTATTTTGAATCAGTGACAAGGTGGTGTTTGTATAATAATAATTTTTTTGAATATATGCACAACTGTTATTTTATTATCATTGTGAAAAAAGAGAAATGATCTCTATTTTCAGGGCAGCAGTGGCTAGGGATGCAGCCCCTTTCTGCAAGAATGCTGAGAAGAGGGAAAGTCATCCAAAAGACAAAGGACGTTGTCAGGCTGGAAAGTTTAGCAAAGGAACCAGAAGAGGGAGGTAGACAACCGCGAAGGTTGTCCTGGATACCCAACTTCGACAAGAGTCAAGGCCCTCAGTTCCTGAAGGAACACAGACGGAGCGCTACTGTAGGGTTAAGGGGGGGGGGGGGGGGTCATGGCCCCTCCTAACTTTCACATATATAAGACTATTTTTTATGCTTGAATCTTAATCATAAATTACGATTTCAATATATTGGCTCATCCTAGATTAGTTATCAAGCTACGCCACCGGGCCCATGTGTGACCCCTTGAAGGTGTCGTACAACTATCATGCCCAACATAGGCTACTTCGAGCTGCTGCCACACGACCCGGACGCCACAGCCAAGCCGGTGTCCAAGGACGACCCGCCGCCACGCCTAGTGGACATGGCAGATACTAAGGTCGGGAGGGAGTACAAGATGGAGATCACCATGTACACGGTGCTCTGCCGCTACTGTGTGTGGGGGGACGTCCTATTGGTCACTAGGTTCCACAATGCGGCACTGTTGTTCCGGTTCGTGTGCCACAAGAACGTGCTCCTCAGCATCAACTCCGACAAGACGGATGAGGCGAAGCTGCATGCCGCTGTGGAGCGCGCGTCGGGGCTGCTAGCGTCCTACAATGAGGACTCCTACACTGCAGAGATGGTACTGTAGCAAGTAATCTAAAACATATGTTCTTGATTGTGCGGCTGAGATTCATCTAAATGCAGTGTACTGTAGCACTTTTCAGAAAACATTGTTCATGATACTGTAGCAAATTCATAATACTGTAGCGCTCGCTAGATCTGAGTAATCAGATCTTAATCGGATAACTGAGATGATGTCAAATTTATGGTACTATAGCTACAGTGCAAAATTGAGAGGATCCAATTCCAATGCGGACATCGTGGAGTGCACAAGCCAGGCGGACGCCAACACCATCCCATGCCACTACATCGTGTACTAGGAGCTCATGGTGCGGGAGGGCGGGGCATGGCCGAGGCCGACATGTTCAAGCACATGTAGGCACTCAACGCAGTGTATTGGCAAAGCCACAGTGATGACGCTATCGGACCGTTGGAGATACGGGTGGTACACGACTTCACATTTGAGGAGGTGATGGACTATGTCATCTCTTGCGGCGCGTCTAGACTATCTGTCCTCAAATATTTATTATTTTTTAATATAAAATAAACTAAAAATAATAAATATTTAAGAACGGAGGGAGTACAAAGCACAGTGCGTCTCCTTCACACCCATCATCGAGCTGCTCAACTCCAAGGTGTTGTCCAGGCACCTCGGCGCCCGGCATGCCTCAGCTACAACCCGCACAAGAAGTGACCAACTACATCACAACTGGATCGGTTTCAGCAAGCCCACATTGAGCTAGTTGTTTCGGAGTAACGTCCCAACCGAGCTACTTATATAAACGATTTTAAAAATATGGTGTGTTTCTGTAACTAGGACTGATGGAGCTACTCTAGGGTCAGGGGGCCATGAACCCTCCTAACTTCCATAAATTATTGAAGAAAAGATGTTTTTTATACTTAAATCTTAATCATAAACTAATGTTTCTATCTATTTACCCTCCATATATTAGTTGTCAAGCTACGCCACCGTGCACATGCGGAGCTACGGCCAAGGGGCCATGGCCCCTTCTAACTTTCACAAAAAAATTGACGGAACATGAGAGGCTGCCCCTACTAATTTTTTATTTATTTAATAAAAAACAGAATCATAAACAGCAAACAATAATGTACAACTGGGAACACTAATCTCAATTTCTAATTCATTATTTCATTCCTGGGACCTTGCTTGGTTTAGCCCGATGGATAAGCAGGGCAAATTCTCTTTTATGGTTTGCCGCATTACCAAATAACCATGCATTGCACTCAGTGCAAATAAACAAGGATCATCGTTACCAAATAACTCTGCATTGCACTCAGTCCAGATACTCCATTGCAAAAGATAAGTTGAGTGCTCTCTTTATGTGACTTGTAGCTCTCTTTCTGGTATTAACCATGAAGGTACCAAAATCTCTATTCGGTTCCAGCAGTTTTTTTTTGTGAACGTGCATTTGAAGAATAGATGCCTTACCCTTTCCTCTTTCTACAACAAGCAAAGTTCAGTCATAAAAATCTTCGCAAAAGCCCTCAGTTATTTAATCTATTTTTGAGAAGTCAAAAAACACTTTGTACTTCGGTTGTCAGGATGAATTCCAAAGGCACCGGAATGCCGGGTGTACCACCTAAGAGCCTGTTAGATGATTACAGGCCTTTTTCGCTGAGAAATGCTCATTACCCCAAATATACCTTCATTTATCATTTCCAGTATTCTCCTGAACCGATTGAAGCATGACACTTCACAGTATTACTTCTCTTCCAACAATGGTAGCTGAAAAATATCATGTAAGTTCTCTTGTTGTAGCACTGTGGAAAGGGTGATGTTTTCCATGAAAGTATAAGAAAATAGTTGTGGGTATGATAGCTTTAAGGGCATTTTCATTCCACATATCTTGCCAAAAGAGTATTGATACTTTCACAAATTATTTGGTCAACCGGTGATCTTTTTCGTCTTCTTTTTAGCCTGGGAAGAACAACGAGCTGTGGTGTATTAGTGTACTGATGAATAAAATCGTTTGATAATTATCTTCGTCGATTTAGAGGATCACAAAAATAACGCAACCACTCGAATATCTCGATGGAAGCATGACCTAAGCATCAGTTTTAAGTTTGCCATAACATAAGGTGGAATGCACTGCAATCATCGTAGTAAATTACAGAAAAAATTATGTCAAGAATGGGATTCGAACCCATGCCCTTTCGGACCAGTACCTGAAACTGGCGCCTTAGACCAACTCGGCCATCTTGACAACGTGATATCTGGGCGTTTTAATACTTTATATATATACAATCAGTTTGTTTCTCGTTTTTCATCCGATCAACTAAACTGGAGGAGACGTCCGCACCTCCGTGAAGCCAGCAAATCGTAAAATCACAGATCGCAAACCTGACTGATTGCCCCTGGGCACCGCCAAACCAAAGCACTGGTTCTGGACAAACAGAAGGCGATCTCGCTTCTCCAATTGCTAGACCGTGGCTTCCACAGTTCCGCCGAAGGTGACGACCTCGGATGTAATCTTTATATTTTCGCGGATCTCCTTTCTCCTCCTTTGCAACCCTGCTCTCTGACATCCTTTTCCATCAACTTCAGGGTTGGAAAAATGCAGAAAACCAAGCGCAAGAGAATACGCAAGGGCGCTTGAAGAGAAAACAACTTCCAAAGACGTACTACGCTGAGTCATTGATGTCAAGTGTCCATGTTAGTTCAGTACCGTATCCCTTTCTTTTCCCTGCAAGTATGAACAAACTGTACTGTTATTGATTGCAGCATTCTTCTTTAATTAACTACTAGGCTCTGGATCTGGTAACTCAAGTAAACTTGGTGAAAGTTCGTCTACTGAACTCATGAAAGTGTTGTCTCCGTTGCTTGATTCATTGGTAATTATACTGTTATATGCCCATTGATTGTCATATTTATATTTAGTTGTCAGCAATTTGTGATGGAAACCATGGTCATCTGTAGGAGATGAATTGATATGCGAATGCACAGGCATGTTTATTGAAGGCTCATGTGCTGATGTCAAAAGTATCCTGAGTGCGCGGCTAGTCGAAGTTGGAACTCCACAGCTTGCAATCGAAGATGATTTTACGGTTGGTGCTGCCAACTTCTCTGTACTTCTTTTCCTGCTTAGGGTATCCGTATTCATTCACCTCTAAATTCTACCTCTAAAAAAATATTCTCTATACGTTATATTTTTCTACAGTTTTTACAGTATATTTTTCCACACTCATTCACCTCTATATTCATCCTCTATATTCAATTACTCACTATTTTATATTATTTTATATAACTACCACATTTTATTTTTATTATTCAATAATAATATAGTCAATATAAATTGCAAATCATAATTTCTAAAAAATAGATAATTCATTTTTTCTATTTTTCTTCCTTCCTTCTTTCTTTTTTTCTTTTCTTTTTTTTCTTCTTCTCTTTTTTTTCTCTTTCTTTTCCTGTCCAGTCCGCACAGTGCGCCTCCACCGATACCAGCGCACTGTGCGGCCTCAACTTTACAGGCGTGTTTACAGGCTTCTGGTGTGATCATCGGAACTTCAAACCTGGCGTCGAGGCGCATTTACAGGCGCCGGTGCAGACAGCCTTAATATGTGATCCTGTTTCACATGGTCTTGCTCAACTGTTGCAGATTAAAGTGCGCCTGCCAAATGAGCGAGTTGTCACTGGCTGGTTGGACAATTCTGATTCAGATTATAATCTTGTTGTTGTCAACATCAAGAGCGCTTGTGATTTTCAGGCAATAAATTTGAGTTCTAACCATCCCGTGCAGTTTGATTCCAATCATAAGGTGGTAGATGCGGGGAGTTATTTTGACTCAGGCCTATTAAAGTTCTCAAATGGGATAGTGATGAGCAGTCCAACCAATGAGGACTCTGACCATATTTTCTCCGCATGTAAAATCGATATGGTGAGCCGTGTATTTTTATTAGAGCAAATTTCATGAAACCCTAAGTTTTATGATACTTGTTTCACAAAACCTCATGTATTTTGGTCTTAACCACAGTTTTTATAGTAATATTGTTTTTATAAAAAACTATCTCTATCAAGAAAAAGCTAGGAATATGACAAGTTAATACTAACTTTATATTTGTATGACACATGAATTTTGATTTATCTGAGTAATGAAATCTTTAAGTGAAACACACTTTACGTACTCTCTCAAAATGAAAGTGAAATCCACGTGTAAGATTCACCTTATTTTGATAAGGGTGGAGTTTTGTGAAATAATATATTCATAAAAATCTAGCATTAAGTGACATGAGTCAAAATACTTAGACTAGAACCATAAAATCCAGAGTTTTGCAAAATGTGGCAATTGCATCAGAGGATCTGATTTCAACTCTAATGTCGAAAATAGAGATCTTTTTTAGACTTTGCAAAATCGGGTCTCTTTTTTTAAATTGAATCAGGCAACTACCCCTATTATGTTAGGAGGTCTTAGCGATGTTAAATCCTATCAGAAAAGATGATTACACCCTTGACATAGACCTGTTTTGTAACCAGCTTTGCAAATTTATCCCTAATTTGACTACTAAGCATATGAGCGAATATAAAGTTTAGATTTCTGATTTCAAAATGAATTTACATCAAAATATAAATAATTTTGAATATGTATTTTTTAAACATGAACATAATTTTGAAGAAATTTTGACATCACTACATCCACATTTCCCAGATCACAGATGTTCTCCATTGTAGTAGAGATCATGAGAAAAACAAAAAACTAAGTGGAAGAGCCAACCGAAAAATCACACCACACCACACCACACTCTTGCTCACAAAAATCAAACAACTGCCTCAGCTATTTATGTACGGTTTAGCTCATGAATCAATCGTGATTGCCGCCGACCAAGACAACAGGTCATCGGAGTAGGTCAGACTACAAGTGGGAGAGTGTAACACCCCGTGTCTCTAAACCCCATGATTATGTTAATCACATGTTTATGAGACTCTAAGTGTTGATCAAATTCGAAGTCTAGAATC
>VSTD030004374.1:0-10330 GCA_008808055.3 Sporobolus alterniflorus
TACTAATTGTAGTCCGAATCAAGTCAGAATCATGAATTTGATATAGTATCTATTTAAGAAGCATCAACATGGTTATGCTAGTTACTAAATCATATCAAATTTATTCACATATGTCTTCCCTTTCAGGCTCATAAGTACACAAAGACATGCATCATGTGTTTTAAATCTATTTTTTAGATAATGTTAAATCTATAAAGAATTTAAGATGATGTCTGCATTAGTCCTCTCGTCTTGATTTGGCCCTACCAGAATGAACTCTGGCATCAATAAGAAATACTCCCTCTGTTTCCAAATACTTGTCACCGTCTAGTACTAGGCGGTGATAAGTATTTCGAAATGGAGTGAGTACTTATTTTAGTGCATAAAGGGTGAGTACACAGCAATATTAGAATCTTATTATGGCGTTGGTGTGTGATCATCTAGCCTCCACACTGTTATAGCAAAAGTGATTATATCAGACCAGAACAATATTCCCCAATCAAGCCCTGCACACGCCAATTTAATATTCTGAACAAAGATGGGAGACCTCGTGCTGGTTTCAGCCGTAAGTTCAAACATAAGAAGGGGACAGATAGGTCACGTGAGGTTGCCGGAGGCGTACCTCTAGCTCGTTGACGTCGATCTTGACGAAGATGGCGTCGGTGAAGCGGGATGCCATCTCCTTGAAGGCTGGCTCGATGCGGAGGCAAGGCTGGGCCCACGAACCCGAGAAGTTGACCACCAGCTGCGGCAGAAGAAGCAACAATCGACCAAGAAAAGCTCAGATCCAGCCCGTGCAAAGGAGAGAGAGAGGAAGCGAGGCGGGCGGCTCGGCACTGACCAGCTTGCCGGCGCTCTTGTGGGCGGCTTCGCGAAGCACGACAAGAAGGAACCCATCACCCTTGGCTTGCTTGAGTTTTTTAGATTATGAGACCGGCTTCTCCGAAATAAGAGCATCTCCACAGAGGCTCCATGTTCTCCATATTTGGCGATTTTCTCCCAATCGAGCCTTCCAACAGACTCGGCACTTCGGTAGCCAAAATAGCGTCCGTGCTATCTCGTATTCCTCGCTAGCCAGCCATGGCGAGTGCTCGCAGCTCGCCAATCTCTCAATCCCCTGCACAATCCAATGTTTTCCCGCGCCCGCGTCCTGCTCTGGCTCTCGTTCCCGCTACTCCATGCATGGGTATTAAACCTTCGGTGTCCGGGTCGTCGACATCGTCGCGCCTCCTCCTCCCCCTTCTAACATCTGCTGCCAAATCGCCATCCCCATCCCCGCCCGTCGCATGATTTGTTCGCCATGTCGACTCTAGGTCATCTTGCAAGCAAGCCCAGCAGGATCCCCATGTCCAAGCTCTCGCCTCTCTGTAGATCGGCGTCTGCTAGCGGAGGGGTTCGTCCTACCACTGCTTTGGGTGCCCAGCTGCCGCAATGTATCTTCGCAGATGCAAGTTTGGTGCCTGTCTTGCCGGGTTCTCTGTTTTAAAGTCTTTGGGTGTGTTGGGTATCTTGTGCTGGGTTCTGCTGCTGCTCAGTTTCATGCTGTGGCGCTCCTTGCTTGTTGTCGGATGTTCGTCAGGTTTAGCTTCTGTGCCGCCTAGTTTAGTGCTGTTGGGTCAGTTCTGTTTTTTCTTTTCGCGCCCTGTGTTGGCCTCTCGCACCTTTTCCCTTTCGATCAGGCCTGTCTCGGATTAGTTTCTTTTTTTGTAAACCTAGCTTATATCTTCTCTTCTATCTTAATGAATAACAGAGCTCCTGTCTTTTACTATAAAAAAAATTTAGTCGACATCAATGAAGATTTCTTTGGTAAGGATTCTGAGCATATTCTTTATCTTCAGAGGTGTGCATTGCTTTGGGAGCTGCTAATATCATCATTAGCAGCACCTTTGCATGATAAATCTATTGTTGATGTAGTGATCCTGGATGGATATTTGGCTTTTCAGAGAATATATTGGATTTTTAGAGAATATATTAGTTTTACTTGTTCTTTTTTGTTACTTTGCATTTACATAATCTCCATGTTCTAAAACATCCGGAATGTATTGGTCCTGGAATATATTTGTTTTACTTGTTCTATGAATCTGCACCTTGATGTAGTGGTCCTGGAAGAATATTTGGCTTTTTAGATAAAATTCAGACTCAGGATATATTGGTTTCATATGCTGCATGCCACCAATTTGAATGCTTGTACAATCTGCAGCTCTGTCACTTTATTTGTACACTTCCTAATAAGAAGAATAGTGTCAAATTTGAATTCTTTATTGTGATACCTGCCTCATGATCATGGTCATTTGTTAGAGCTTTAGTCATTTGGGATTGAACTTTTGGTTTCTCTTAGTTAACGATATCAAATTTCGTTGAACATTCAGTTTGTCATACTTGTATTGGGAACTTTCTTAGCAGAGTCAAATTTCTTTGAACATTCAGTGTGATGGGAAGAAATAATAGCAGAGTACATGTGATGATAGGAAGAAATAATAGAAGAGGAGTCCTTACCTTGACCAGGCGTAAATGCCTGATCTCGACGTGTCCCACGCAGCCAAAGCTGCTGCCTCTCGTATCCTTCAAGGAAGGAAGACAAGATGGTGGTAAAGATCTCATAGGAATTCGGATCTAAGGAGACAGGAAAAAATAAAAATGGGCCAGTAATGTGTTCTTTTTCAAATATAGATATTTCAAGTTAATTTAATAAAAGAAGAAATGTGTCTTATGGATATTTGTATCATAAATTCTATACTTAGGAAAACAAAATATTTTCAAACTCTTACACGGAGGATTGAGAATATCTTGACTATCGTATGACGTGATACGAATATAGTAGGCTCTAGTAGAGCTACTATAGTTCTTCCCATGGGTACACAAGTAACAATCGGAAATATATTATTGTATCCCAGATATACTCGTATATTATTAAATTATATAGATATCTGTAAAAATGGGTTACATGTTGTAACTCATGAAAAAATAATGAGTTCTTCCACATTATTAAGAAAAACGAAGATGCTCGTGATATTCTGGAAAGAATATATTCATTACCGTCTAAATTATACTATACATACATAAAACTTGTACCACATGTTGCGTATAAGGTAATTTTCTAGAATGGCATAAGCGCCTTGGACATCTCGGAATTGGGATGATGATGAGGATTTTAGGTAATAGTAATGGTCATAATTTAAATACAGCCAAATTCTCTAAATCTTCAGATTTTATTTGCACAACTTATGTAACTAGGAAATTAATCATGAGACCATCACCTCTCAAGATTCAAGTAGAGCCACTCAAAATTCTTGAAAGAATTCATGCAGACATTTGTGGCTTTATACAACCATTATCAGGATCATTTAGGTATTTCAAGGTTTTAATCCATGCATCTACGCGATGATCACATGTGTATCTGCTATTGACATGCAACCACACTTTTGCTAAATTTATGACACATGTTATAAGATTGAAATCAAATTTTCCTGAACATAAACTCCAATCTGTATGATTGGACAATGCTGCAAAATTCTCTTTAAGGGTATTCAATGATTATTGTATAACTCAAGAAATTGAAGTATAACATTTGGTATTATATGTGCACACAAAAAATGGTTTGACTAAGTCTCTTATTAAGAGAATTAAATTGATTGCTATACCATTTTTGCATAACTGTAATTCGGTTGCGTTGTATATGCAACTATTTCACCACCACGGTGTACTATGATGGGCCCTCACAGGAAAATGGGTATTTATGTGGGATATTATTTCCCATATATTATAAAATACCTGGAGTCCATGACTGAGAATTTATTTATGACCTGGTATGCTGATTGTATATTTAATGAGGATCATTTCTCGACATTAGGGGAAGAATTTCAATATAATTCAGAATGGCACCAAATAAATTAGATTGATAAATCTATTATATCCTCAAATCCATGTACACAAGAGATTGAACTTCAAGTTCAGAAAATAATAAATTTGTAAAATGATGTAAATAATTTATCATATGCATTCACCGATTATAAAGATGTCATAAAATATTGGAATCATGCGGTCAATGCACCTAAAAGAGTGGAGATAAAAAAAACCACTCATACCCCTTCTACAAAGAAGAGGGAGAGGACAGAAACTATTACAAAGGATAATACTTCAGAAAAGTGATCAAGAAAGTATAAAACTAAAACTCCTAAGAAAACCAAGAAAGTGATTCAACCTATGGTTGAATGAGATCATGTGAATACAGATGACCCACAGTTAGCTCTCAAACACGCTATATAAATGAGACTAGAACATCAGAAGTTCCCGACAATCTCGTATTTGGAAAACATGAGGCATAAAAGGGAATAGAAGAAATTTCTATTAATTATACTAGTTTTGGGGATGTATATGATCGTAGTACTGCTATTGCAGATCTACGCTTCTCAATTGTCATTACTGAAAAATTTCTTTAATGATTCAGATCCTAAGACCATAACAAAGTGTAAGAAACGCTTAGACTGAAACAAGTGAAAAGAAGCAATTGAAGCTGAGCTTAACTCGCTTAAGAAAAGAAAGCTATTCAATAAGTTATACCTACACCTCCCAGAACCATTATTATTGGGTTCAAATGGGTTTTTGTTCGAAAGAGAAATGTGAATAATGAGCTGATAAGATATAAAGCGATGTTCCTTGCACAAGGTTTTACACAAAGAACTGACATTGATTTCAATGAAACATACTCTCCAGTAATGAATGACCCCCTATAAATAATACTGCTAAAATGCATCATATTGTACTCTTTTTCTTTATGACTTTTACAAGGATTTCTCATCGAAAGATTTTTAACGAGACAATGTGCACATAAGTATATGTCTATCTTTTGATTTTTCTCATAGAGTTTTTACAAAGAGATGTTGAAGTATACTAATGTGTTTCTCCTAAATTATCTCATTGGCTTATAGGATTTTTTTCACAACATAACATAATTAGATAATTTAATTTTTCCACTTGGTTTTTGAAGGGATATACATAATAATTAGACATCAACTTTCCAGGTGGAGTGTTAAGAATATAAATTACAACAACAGGGATTTATATATATGAACAGTAGATCCCAATACAACAAGATAGAAGAAGCTCATTCAAACCCACAGCCTGTGATCAACAGTTTGAATCGCCGCGCCCGTTCATCCCGCACCCGGTCACCCTATGTACATGTATAAATAGAAGGCAAAGATCAATAAAGTGAACACAAATTCATTGTCTCAACTATTATCTACTTTCTACTGCATTTGAATCACAGACAAAAGACTCCTCTCGTGGACCTAGGCCTAGGGGGAACTCTTGTCTAAGACTCTGATAGTGTGAACCTTTATATATTTCTATTTGAATTAAACAGTATAAAAATGGGTCTCAAGATTTTGACTTTTCTGATGATGGAGAAAGGATCTGGTAAGGGTGAAAATAGGAATCTTTTAGGTGTAGCTTTAAACCTATCTAGTTCATCAAAATGAACTAGTTTTGAAATTGAACCATCAATTTGAAAACTAGTTCCTGAATGAACTAAAAAGATTCGGAGGTGTATATTTTCACCTCTAGGACATGACTATTGTGCGATCCGATGACCCCATGCATCCTGGGGTCATCTTCAACCTTCTTCTCCCCGCCTCGCCTCCGACGACCACGGGCCTCCAGAGCTCTGTCCCCTCCAGCCTTGTTCTTGGCTTTGGCGGCGCCGCCATTCCAATTATCACACCCCAATCCTCTCTAAATCACCGACAACGCAATAATCTTGCCACCGGTCGCACTGCTCACCCCCCTGTGTTTCACCACCAGGTTGCGTGCCACCGCCCTCCTCTCTTTCCCCGACAACCCAATTCAAAATCGGTAGGGGTTGCACGACCATCACGACATAGAGTTTCCCATGGAGAAAACACCAACTTCTTCTATTCCACACGGCAGTAAACCTGAATGCGTCAAATTTAGCGGTTGAGTTGTCAATTTGCATGAATTTAACGCGTCAAGTTGCCCCTTGTTTCTTTTCCTCAAAAGAATTGTTTTGCTTCTAGACCCGAAGATCCCTGTTTGGGCTTGGCACAGCATGTGATTGCTGCAAGATTAGTGAAATTCAACTCCAACCTATCATTTCTTGTGGCGTAGCAGGAGGATGAGGATCTATTTGCGTCGTCTCAGTTTGCATAACCTTCTTGCTACAAAAATAAACGTCGCGTCGTTCGCTACCCACCACAACCTGAGGGGTTGCGGGCTGAATCCCTTTCTCCTTGGGCTCGTGCTGTTCTTTCAAGCAAGACAGTGGAGACAACAGACAAGGGAGCATATACGCATATGCTGCCGAGGACACTGAGCATATTCCCTCAGCGTCATCGTGCATGCCAGTTATCACAAACATTAACTCACTTTCGTTCTGCATTATTTCCAACAGGGCGACAGGACGGAGGCCTCCGCATCATTGCGACGAACGTCGTCATCACTCGTTTCAAAGCCCTCGTCGACTACCAAGCTGGAGATCCGTCGAGCGGCGACAACGCCAGAGACCCAGTCGAAGGCCCAATCAAAGCCTAAGGATCTCTGTACTGTACACTAACTATAAGCGGGGCAGTTAGGAAAACCGTTCGAACATTATCACCAACCACACTAACCAGCCAGCCCTATAAATAGACCCCTTAAAAATCCCCAGGAGAGTTAACTTGCATTTATTACCACACAGCATGTTCAAGAGGCCTTCGCACCCATTGCTCTTATTTGCGCACGCTCTCACCTTCACGTTTCTATTCTCCCGTGTTTGGGGTAAGACCTTCAGACTTTGACTCCCAACAAACAAAAGGGAGTGAAGTTCAATTTTAGGTAAGTGACACTAGAACACGTTACTTTCCACCATCTGCCAACGTGTGAATCCACCGGCAGGACCAATTCAGAGTTTAAGCTTTCAGATTACAGGCACAAATAAAATTTATGGTTACAACATTGCAATAATCCCATCAGAAGTGCACATTTCCAGTTGTAGCCTATAATCTCCCTTCTTCTTTTCGTCTTTTTTTCATTTACAGCATTAGTCCGTCTTGGCACCCACCATAATCTAAGGTGCCAATTTTCAAATGAGTTATGCCCACGATGATTAGTAGACCGGATGAAATGGTGATGGACATGAAGAATTTGTGCTCTTTGAGAGACAGAATGATAGGAAGCAAGAACATGATATTACATAGATTTACAGGCTACAGACACAGGTCAGACATAAGGGATCCTAGCGTTCTGACTTCAGGTCACGAGATGTATTGCTTCACAGCATCTTGATTTACATGGAAAATAAACCTCATCTCCTTTATCTGCAAGAATACTTGGCAGTTAAATGAGTCGCAGATATTTATGTTACATATATGTCAGTAGCATCTAAGTGAAATGGAAGCGGATCCGCTGACGTACTGCCCGCTGACATTGGGGTCGCTGGCACACAGGCCCATGGCAAATGCGTCAGCGACAGGCAGTACATCAGGCGAGTCTCGTCCAAGTGAAATGACACGGGGAAATGACAAGACAGCAAACTACAACAGCAGTTAACTATTAGAAAGTTTTTATTGGGCGAATTATTCAACACTGCTATATTTATGTATATTATTGCCAATGCTACAAAATGGCAAAAATAAGAGAATGGCAAGCAGTTAAGATACATCATTTCCGCCGTATCAGTTGAAACAGACTATAGGGGTGGTCATCAAATAGTAATAGCCTTTGCCATTGACTGGAATCAAGGAGTAAATAAAATTGGAACATAAAGAGGACATGCCAGCATCAAACATATAGTTACAGAAAGGAACATTAATCACCAACAAGCAACAAATTATTTTAAAAGTGAAGGTTTCAATCATAAATCAAAGAAAAAAAATTAAGTACCTCAATTAATGAGTCGGAGCTTAGGTTGATTCGTTTGCAGCTTGGTATTTCCTTGCTATTAACAAAGATAGGGCATTTTCCAATGTTCTTAATATGGAACGAGCCGGCTTCATCCATCTTGATAACTGCCTGATTATCAGAATAAAACGTTGATTTAAAAAACATATAAAAAGTGGAACTGAAATAGAAAAAGGACCAGACTTAGCAAAACATAGTAAATATTATTAATCTTCTAGTACAGTCCACAATCCTGGTATCTAAGTGAGCATATTAAAGGGGATCAGGTATATGATGGGGTCAGTTGGAGCAAACATTGGATGTTGTGATTTGAAATTGCGAACATAGAGCACCACCATTAATTGTGTTAAGTTCCTCCGAGTCGAATGCATGTTTACAAGTACTGAAAAAATATATGCTGCAAGTAACAACATCAGCATCAATTGCTACAATATCAGCAATCCCAGAACTAGTAGTTGTAGCCAACTGAAAACCCGAACATGTTAAATTAGTGCATCAGATAAATCTGAACGCCACCCTTGACACCCAAGCATGCTGAGTTGCCAACTGAGTAAAATTTGATTGCTTAACTAATTAAAGTAACCTCGTAGCCTGCATGCTAAAATGTGTTTGGAGAGAAGCAATGTGATACATGCCATACAAATTTGTTCAATGACACCGAGGTACCATAGACATACTGAGACTGCCAATCAGATTAAGACCCACTAAAGGACTAAGAAGATGCTTGTCTTAAACAAAACGGCTAGGATAATTTAAATAACATGTGCATTGTGAAAAACAAGTGATATTTCTTATGCGTTTTTTAACTTCAGTCACAATTATTGGGCATTAACCGATGCAATTGATATTTTTTAGCACAATGGAGTAATGAAGCGGTAAAGTTGTTGCCTTGTGACCATGCGGTCATGAGTTCAAGTCTTGGAAACAGCCTCTTGTAGAAATGCAGAAAAGGCTATGTACATAAGACCCAAAGTGGTTGAACCCTTTTCCAGACCCTGCGCAAGCAGGAGCTACGTACACCGGGCTACCCCTTTCAATGGAGTAATGAAGCAAGTACCTGTCGGCGCGATATTTTGTTTGCCCTGCCCTCTTTTCCTAAATCAATGTCAACCTTCACATCTTCTGTCTCCCTTCCAAGAATAACCTACATGAGCAAGAATGAAAAGATGATAAATTAGAAGATGGTGGCATGATATTATATTACACACATAGGTACTGCATACTTCATATATATACAGAACAAGATGGTTGAACCGGCCAGCTCCTAAATAGAACCTCTCTGATCAGAACAAGTTTTTCCCTTGACATGGAAACAAAATGGTTGTGTACATAAGGCCCAAAGTGGTCGGACCCTACACAAGTGGAAGCTACGTGCACCATGCTGCCCATTATGGAAATAAAATGGATGTATCTTGTATTATTCAGAAATTAACAGTTAAATATTGAATTCAATAAAACCAGAATTGTAATTACCTAGATCTGTAAGTGACTCGGTGGCACCAGTCGAGGAGAAGCTTGTGCAACATCGTTTGAGATGGTTTGGACATATCCAACGGAGCCCCACGGAGGCACCGGTTAGTAGTAGGGTAATAAGACGAACCGGTAATCAGAGAAGGGGCAGAGGAAGACCAAACTTGACATGGGAGGAGTCTGTGCAGAGGGATTTGAAGCATTGGAGTATCACCAAGGTGCTAGCATTAGATAGGAGAGAGTGGAAACTAACAATTCATGTGACAGAACATTGACCTTCGGTTCCTTCTCTTTTATTGCCTTTTTGTCAAAGTTGTTTTCCTTTTATTTGCTCCTTTTCGCTTAGTGTTTTATTGTCTTTTCTCCTTTTTCGGTTTGGTTTTTTATCGCCCTTCGTTTTCCCACTTGTTTTGTCCCTGTTTTTCAGCCCATGTGATTTCATCTCTAGCCTACCCCAACTTGCTTAGGACTAAAAGGCTTGGTTGTTGTTGTTGTTGTTGTAAGTGACTGGGTGAATGCAATACAACTGCAACCATACAGCACAAAGTATAGGCTATAAAATTGGACACTCTTGAGCCATCCCCTTCTCAATATAATATATCCTACAGATATTAACTGATAAAGCATTTCTTGAATTTACCTCAGGATCCTTTATGTAGTATTTCAAGTATATTCCATAGATCACTGCAAATGCACCACGAGTCATGATGGCTCTGTTCAAATAAGACCGAGCACCCTGCTCCAACCTTATCAATGACTTCCTGCTTTCCGGGCGCTGAAATCTGGTGACTGGTAATACAAAACAAAATAAAAATTAAGGATCTATTTACCCCTTGTAACATGGTAAGCACATGCAGAATAAAAATATAGGGCACTGGCATGAATAGGACAAGGTATAACAACAACAAAAACAACAACAACCAAGCCTTTTAGTCCCAAGCAAGTTGGGGTAGGCTAGAGATGAAACCACATGAGCCAAAGAAAC
>VSTD030004375.1:0-10329 GCA_008808055.3 Sporobolus alterniflorus
AATCTACAGAAGAATTTGACTGTACCTTCTCCATTCTTGACTGCGGCAAAGAGTTTCTTGGCTCTGGAACCGTGGGAGGGAAACCACCCTTGCACACGAACAATCTGAGGAGTGAAGCGACTGATCTCGGCTTCATCTTGTTCCCCTTCTTTCCAGCTATTTCTTTCCCTTTACTTATGATGATCTCCATCTCCTTGTTGATCAACTGCTCCCGCCGCTTCTCATGGTTGTCTTCGCCAACATGTTTTTCTGAAGCTACCTGCCCATCTTCATATGGACCATGATCATTGCCCTGTAGTAGCACCTCAAATTCTTTCTGTATGTTGTCTACCTCCTCCTCCGTAAACTTTACTGAATCTTGAGATGTCTCCGTGGTCCCGGATGAACTCAGAGCCACCTCCTCGATCTGCTTGTTTCCAAATGTCCCTATCGCAAGCAACGATTGGGGCCAATCGCTGAACTCATCTTTGCGACATTCCGACACGTTAGCGCCTGCACATCAAATAAATTAAATGAACAACTTATATGGATGGTCCTGGGTTCATATTAGCGTAAATTGGTTGTTTGGTGGACATGGACCACCGAGGTTAAATGCATGACCCCTAAGCCTATCACTGATACACCACATCCTCGCGTTGTTTTAACCTCAACTCCATTATTTATCAGCAGTCAAACATTATATTCGGTCTCCAAACTTAGTAGTCTTTCCATCTATGTGATCTTGAAAGACCAATACTCACTAGATCAATTGGAATAGTATTAAAAAACAAGAGGGAAATGGGCTAGTGGGCCTTCAGATCTGATTCATTAGCATGGATTGATATATGTGATCAGGATTCGCTGCTAAATTTTAGTTCTTCGTAACAGTCCAGTGGGCAGTTTGTGCTCAAAATGAACGTGTCAACCTTGGGAAAAAACAATCCTGAGTTAAGGGAGTAGAAAGAAGTAAAGAATTAATTTCTTGCAGCCTGCTTGCACTAGAGAAGACATTGATCCGTACTGACAAAAAAAAACTGGGTTCCAATGCATTATAAAGGCATCTGTGGGGGCTGGAGGCTTTCATATTGCACCATGTTGTAGTATTGTATAACACAAATCAGAGATCATCTCTTATAAAACAGCAAATACATGTAAAGAAAATTGCAGGCAGTAGAGAACGCTGCTTGGCTCAAGTGGCTAGCGCCGGTGAGTGGGCGGCCTCCCGGCTTCGGTCCTAGGAAGTGTAGATGTGTGATGTGTGTTATGCCTGAGTTCGATCAGTTTGTATTTGATTAGGGCTCTAAAAAAAATTGCAGGCAGTAAAAGAGAGTAGAGGTAACACGTATAGTGTCACTACTGTGGCGAGGCACTATCATAAAAGTATTTCCAGAGCAGATGTAAAGATAATACTGAACATATCAGAACCACAGTGTTGACTGATATGTAACCGTCACACGCTGTACGTAACACCTCATTATTAGAAAAGAAATCCGGCAAGGACTCTGTCACCCCTATACTTTTATCTCGAAAGCATCTCAAAAGGACGTGTTAATTAAAAAAATGAAATATTAATGGTCCAGACACTCTTGGTAGGAGCACCACCAATTCAGAGGTGAGCGCCGCGTGCCTGCTCGGACGCAACAGACGTCCTTACCAGTGTGAAGCAAATACATTTTCGGTGTACCGGAAAACTAAGCGAAAGTAAAGCTTCACGTACGACCGAAGCAGATCATGAGAAGGGCAAAGTAAAAGGTCTTGAAAATGCATGACCTCTTCTCGTCCTCTTCTTTGGACAAAGGAAGCGAAACACATGCTCACAGTCACAGGTCACAGCTAGAACACACTGTCCGGTGAGAATTCAATTTACAGATGGAAAGGTCTTCAGAGTTCACTTACGGTACGGCGCTGTAGAACAGGCAGGTCGCCTTGATTCTTGCTTCCCTCCGATCTTGTTCGCTACCCAACTGAAAATCTGCAGGCGCGATCCAAAAGCAGGCTTCAGCAAGTGACAGATTACAGCAGGAGGAGAAAATAAACGAGATTCCCGGCGATGCAACAGCAGTAATAAGAAGATTGCGCTGACGGGGCCGGCATAGCCCCGGCCCCCTTACCTTCATATCCTGGAGAGCTTGAGATCAGTGAGCTGAAGACGGTGGTTGAAGATCGTCCGATCTAGGAGATGGCTTCTCTCTCTCAGAGTGGGAGAGATATAGAGGCGAGAAGGCACGAGGAGGCCTGGAGTGCTGCAGTCGGCAATGGGATTGGTCACTAGCTAGCGCTACTGGTAGCTTGTTGGTGCGATTTGAAGGGGAGGGGGGCTCAAGTTCCGAGAGGCGCTTTGGAGCATTCAGTGCAGCTGGCACGGATGCTGGGCAAGGGCAACTGCACTACTACATATGGCAAGTCACTTCGTTTCCTTTTTTTCCGGAGACGTAATACGGCGGATCGGAGTACAGTATACCACCGTGGCACGAATAGATGGCTCAGCAAGGTCAGCCAGACACGACGACCTGGAATACGGCGAGAGGACACGGAGCTCAGCCAGCTGATCTCTGTAAAAGTTGTAATAAATTAACCACGCCCCCCTCGATTCTACAGCTAATTAAGCTGACTAGTGTGTTAGAGGTTCTTGCACTGGGATCTAAAATGCAGTAGTGTAAAGCCCGGGTTAACTATAGTTCCCTTGATGAGAACAACAAAACTAGCGTGCGTGGTGATGGGACCGAGAGCTGAGGCCCCCGGTACCCGGACGAAGACGAGACCGGTGCGCGGTGGAAGGGGGCAAGTTGCGCACCAAGTGTCACGACCGCACGGCAACGGTTCCCATCGCGCGCCTGGTCGGGCCACGACGCGTGTGTCTGATCACGTGTTTATTCCCTTAAACCCCGAGGACGCTTACGCCGATGCTAATCACGCTCCCCCGGACCTTAATCAATGGCCGGCTCCTCTCCCATTGGCCGCAACTATGTGCAGAGAGCGGGATACGGATCCCCTGGGTACGGCGCCAGATCGAACGAGGAGGATATGATCTGCCCCGTGCGATCCTCGGCTTCCCAGGTGTGTACTGCTGTACTGAGGCGTTGAAGAATATTCGGTCCTGTTCACCCCACCAGCCAGCAGCGTCCCAGATGGATATTTCACCGGCATGGAATGGGAGCGAAACCGCAGCGCCGCCGGAGCGGATCGACGTATGGGACGGGTGACGTCGATCTCCAGCTGATGACACCCGGCTCATTCCCTGCTCGATCCGGCGGGTGTCTACTCTTTGCCTCGTCGTTTTCGTGTTCACCACCCGGCTCCGGACGATCGATGCCCTGGCGACGCACAGCCTCTCTGCTGTGGCTTGCTGCTTTATCCACAGCCCCCCGGGCCTCCGCGCGTCCTGTGCGCGGCGAACGTGTGTGCGTGGGACGCGCGATGGCAACATCTCGAGCACCGGCGCGCTGTGGCGTCCCGCGGTACGTGTGTCCAGGCGCTGATCGCCTAGTTGGGCAATGATATGGAGTGGGCTGTCGGGAGAGAGAGAAGCTTGTGGATGGAGGAATGCTACATGCCATGTATGCGCTAGCTAGTGTCCAGCGGAGTGCAGACAAGGCTCCAGCCTCGATGACGCCCACTGCCGCGCATATGACGCCCACGGCGACCTCCGTGCCGGCGCCCGCGTCCGCTGCAGCGGCGCGATGCAGCTGGTGGTAGATGGATGCGACGGCGCCGAGGAGCGCCCCCATCGCAGCCACGGGCAGTAAGGCCCGCACAGCTTCAGCCGACGCCATGGCACCCACCAGCTCATCGTCGAGGTCGAGGGAGGAGTAGAACTGGAGAGCGGCGAAAGACATGAACTGGGCGAGCAAGGCGACGGCGAAAGGGAAGCTCACCATGGTGCTCGATCGGGCGGAGATGGGGAAGGGAGGAGCTAGCGAAGCTCGTTTGCGTGTTGGGGTTTAGTGCTCGCTCTGAGGGGGAGAGGGGAGAGGAAGGAGACGATGCAGCGTGGGTGCTGGACCTAGACGACGAGAAGAGGATTAATCTTCGTGTGGGAGGGTGAAGAGGAAGACCGACGCGCGTACGCGTCACGGCGTTTGGTTGGCTTCGCCGTGACCGTGATCGATCGGTTTGCGAACATGCCCATGCACGCGCATACGCGCCGAGCGAGCGTGTGGGGACGAGCGCACCTTTTTTTTCCGATGCTCTTGCGACCGCTGGACTCTACCAGCGGCTGCATCGATTTCCAGGAACGTGCCTGGCCTAACCGGGACGGCCCCAAAGTCAGGAGCCCAATAGACAGACACAGGCTGTTGCTCTACTCCACATCACAGCATTGCCTCAACGCTGCACTGACTCAATTCCCACTGCCATATTAGCATCTATCCCTCTTTCGAGTGTGAAGCAACCAAATCAGGCAGGTCAAAACGGCCGTGTGTCACTAGATGTAGTAGGAAGATTACTACATGCAGTTGCTACGAACCAGTTCATCTACAAAGTACTGTACGTGTAAGACCTGTTTCTAGCGAGGTGTGTAAGATCTGTAGCAAGAAAATATCGCCGACTCACGAAAGACTCGACTGCATCTAGCTAAGGACGACTTCGCGCCCGTAGAGAGCGAGCGGGGTCTGATCTCTCAAAACGAAAGCAAGCGAAAAAAAAAGTACAGAAACACCTTATACACAGCTAAAACTGGAAGAGGGGACATATCAGAGGGCTGCCACCTCCATGACGCTTGCGGCACTCAGAGTTCTCAGCTCATCATCAGGCTATGGCGGGGTCCAACCGTCGCCGAGCTTAGGGACGAAGAGGGGCGCGAGCTCGGTGGAAATCTCATTTGAGGGCCAGAGGTTGACTTGCAAGTCGCCTCCCTCTCTCGGCATCTCGCTGTAAATAACAAGTGGATCGACTCAGCACCGTCGTGTCCGATGCAACGGCTCTGCCCGCCTGCCTATCAGAGGGAAGGGAACCTTACAATAATCCGGCTGCTTTGGCAAGGGAATCTACCGTCCGCCATAGAATGGGTGGTATTAATTAGGTGCTAAACAACTTGTACCAAATGCACTATTAGAGTGCTGCAGTGACGGGGTCACTTCAGTGAGTTGCAGCATATAATGTAAATAAGCCCGAATTAACCGGTTACAAATTAGAATGGTTAAGTCATATATCCAACAGACAGATAGCCCACAGTTGAAAGATATATGCTGAATCTACCTACTCTCTTCGTACCGAGCTCATATCGCGCTTCTGCCACTTGACCTTAAACAATATTATTTGTGCCGGGTTTAGAGGTGGTGAACCCGTCGCTGCTGTCTGCATAATCTCAAATTTTGCTAAAGATTAGAGTATTACGTATTCTAATAAATTGGGAAGACAAAACGAATGGCAACTTCAAGCATTTCAGAGTTGAGCACCTCTTTTGACCCAGGTCTGGTTCGTAAACCTTATTCTGCTCAAAAGGACGTCCAGAGCTAGGACTTTTTTTATGTGTCATCACATTGTTTTTGTGTGTGTGTGTGTGTCGTTGTCGTTGTGCCACCTTGCTTCATTCGCAGAAAGAATTGTATGCAAAGAAGAGATGTCTGTCTGTCTTGTGGTGCACACAAGCAGCGCCTGTCTCTCATATCTGTGTTATGCCATAACCATCTTAACCTTAGTGCTCTATTAAATAAGTGGGCTTGGCGAGCACCTCCCCCCTTAGCTTTCAATCGTGGTTGACTGAGATCTACTCAATTTTCAAATCGAAAGGGGCCGGGTGTTCGTTTTCCTTCCTTCGCAGTATCCTTTCTGTCTCTTTTTTCGTGCATTTCAGGTCAAAATTGCTCCTGTGTGTGTCGTCACTCTCGTCCAAATTTAGATGGGTGTGAACGGAACTTTCGATGGGAACCAGTGTTCTTTAAAGAAAACAACCATCTGTGTCGCGATGGCGATGGCGACCGTGGTCTTCGTTCAATTCGGGCAATTATTATCCTGAGCTAATCCGGGCATGATATATCTCCCACCGGCACACTGTTGCCAATACTCAAATCATCCCATTATAAAATCGTCACCTGCCACTGATTGATCGCGACTGCACGCAACAAAACTCACTACTTTTGTACCTCATGCAAAGATGATTTGTACTAACACCGTCTTAAACAGATGCTAGGAAAACGCGCCTTATACACAAGAATACATAAGCAAAAGGAAATGGAAAAGAAAAGAAAACTGATTAGTTAGAGCCTACAGAGACGCTACATTAACACGCCCCTTCCAATGGTGGGTAGAGATCAACAAGACTACGCATAGCTTCCCCTCCCTATCCAACGGCTCTTGCCCTCACGTCTCTCGTGGAAAAATATCAACCAGGACTCCACCGCAGCGATGGAGCTGTATAATAAATTGGACACAGCAAAACGAGATGACACCAGACGCTACCACCAGTTATCCCGCTGATCGATCTTAAATATCTGCGGAGCTTCTGCATGTTGAAAAAGTAGTTTATCTAAAAATTTGTTAAAAAATAGCTTGTACTTATTTTTTTGCTTTAAGTTTATTTTAAGAAGCAGTTGAATTAATAAGCTATGTAAAAATCTGCTGTCTGGTACAACTACTACTTATTTCTCTGAAAAAAAACTGTGAAATAAGCTGTGGGACCATACATGTCCCTTTCAACAGCAACATCACTCTTTTACCAACAACATCCATTGCTAAACTACACACGACCTTTTAGCAATCGATAGTCAAAGTTGAAGTTACTCAGCACAAACCTAAATAAAGGAGTTATACTTGGGAGCAGACAAGTTACTCACATTTCAGACTAATTGAACCGTCTCTCCTTTCTGTAGCACCAAAAAGGGCAGGCCACAGAACGGGAAGGGAAGCGTCGTCAGTTCTTCCCTTCCTCACCAATCAACAAGTTCCTCTGAAAGCTCCTACTCTTAGTCTGTAAATGGAAACCAGCAGGAAAAGCCATCTCATTTCCTCACAAACATGTACCAGAACACCCATATTGCAAGTGCCTCAGATAGATGAAACCAGCTAGCTACGAATCATTCGTACTATTAATCGCGATAGATTCACACATACATGTACACCTTTAGATCTCACAATTTACACCCACACACAAGGTCAAAGTATTGCTACACCGATAGTCAAAAGTAATTGACCAGCAACACTAGCACGGAATGAGCTTAATTCACGAATACATGTTCTTCTCTATGATGTAACCATAATCTGCTCTGTGAATTAATTGCAACTTCAGGACACCCCCCCACGATGAACCCTTGAACCTGTTCCAGTCCAGCTCGCTTTCAGTGTCTGCAATGCACAAGATTGCTTTCATTTGCATGAAACCACATTAACTGATCATTGCAACAACAAAAAAACTGTAGCGACAACAGTTCAAAAAAGGTACTCGCTTCCGTCAGATAGTTAAAAAAATGAACTAATCGGTAATACGTAAAAAAAAAGTAACAAATTAATCAACTGTAGCGACAACAGCATAGCGCAACGGTTCATGACAAAAGGAGCTGTGTTTGTTCGATCCCAGCGGACAGGAAAGGAGAACCGATCAGCAGTAACAGTACCGACGACGAATAAATTGGAAATTCCAGGAGGAATGAGTTAGGAGTCAAATTCGACGAGCGAAGCAGCATCCAGCCAGCTGCGAATCCACACCGGCCGGCAAGATAGCCACCGGCGTTCCCCGAATCCCGATGCGCGTTTCAAGGAGTCTAACGTAACCAGCTGATTCTGACCGTGGCGATGGGCAGCCGTAGCAGCGCGGTGTCGAAAGCTCTCGGCATGGCGTTTCGCCGGCCGGGGAGGAGGATTTTGGGGATTGGCGAGGAGTGGTATGTGGGATCGGATGGTGTGATGATGAATGGGGAGGGGAGGAAAGGGTCAGAGGGGAGGAAAGGGCGAGTGGAGGGCTGCGGGGAGGAAGGGGAAGAGCTTGATGTGCTTGTGAGTCGTGGCATTCTGTTTGGTGGGCCTGCTGGCAAAGCCATGTAGGTAGACAGGTGGCGGGCAGACGGGCAACGGATATTTTTTTGTCCAAAGAAATGGAATGGCTGCCGGTGAGGGAACTCGCCGGGTTCAGCACGCCTGCCAGAGAGCGTAATCAACCGCAGTTGACCGTTTCTTTTCATCGATTTGGCCGGAATAACTGTAGTAAGCCTACTTATGTACCGCCAAACCATTGTATGCACGTACTGATGATCTAGAAGGTGCGGTAACAATTTTTGTATGCCGGGCGGCTGAGCTGACTGACGCGGACGTGCCAAGCCAAAAGGGCTGCTCCACCGGAACGTGCCAATCTCGTCATCCTCTGCAAACGAGACGGCACCTGCTTCTCCACCCGGCAATTGGGCGACAATTCGAAACGCGCGCTGCTCGAAAGAGGACTTGAGAAAAAAAAAAGGAGGAAAGAGGGCAACGCGACGCTGCCGACCATGTTCGTGGCAAGCCAAATGAGTGACGGCGTCGTTGAATGGCAAATCATACGCCTGCCCATCATCGAGATAGCCAGAGAATGAAAAGTGCATCAGGTAAGTGGATGACGAGATTTCTGTGGTACAAATCCAACACTGACCTCCACAGAACGCCCAGGGGAAAAAAGGAAGAAGATCGCACCTATTTGAGACTCTGCATGATACTTTAAGGAGGCTTAACAATGTGCTTGAGCCAAACTGAGCGGGGAAAAAAACACTTATTCTTCAGAGCTGTGAGCTCCTGGCAAGTCGTCCACTCCTCCAGTACACATTGCAGTTGGGTACAGTTAGCCCTGAATTCCTGTGACATAACTCCCAGGTCCTACTTTGAGAACCGTCCTCTAGCTCATATAACACATAACAGAGAATTCAAATACAAAGACACTCCATGTAATGCTGAAAAGGTACACCTTGAGAGCAAAGCTTTATAATGGTATTCCTATCTTGTATCCCCCTTAATGAGCTCTTCAACAGAGCTTCTATACTTCGTAACCAAGTCCCTGCCATACAAAATATACTAATCAGCACTAAAGCATACTTATACAGGAAGAACACTATATCTATATGCAATAATAATAACATCATCAGAGGCATAGATAATTTCAGAAAATGCCATGCCGCAGTGCTGAAACATGAAGTTTTATAGCTTATGGCATATGGGCTCAGGTTTATTGGTCATGGATCAGAAAACCCACAGCAATCTATTCCCACTCAGAGTCAGAGCAGGCATGCTGAGCCCTCCTTACTGTTAGAGCAAGTTGAACAACACAGCACTATCGCAGTGGCAATACACGTTTGACCGACATGCCAGCTTGGGTGGGGATTAGTTAAAGTAGAATTCAAGTATATGATAATAAATCCTAGGCTATGTGGCACAACCTATCGAATGCAGTTTTTTTACATCTAAGAGAGAAAGCATGCCGTTTTTATATTTACTCTTTTCCTTTCATTTGAATATTAGAGCTCTTACTTCCTCTGATCAAGCAGCTGTCGTGTTTCTTCCAAACTCTGCCTTTGTCCCTCAACCGTCTATTGGTAACAAAAAGAAGAAATTGTATCAGTATTGAAGCTTAGGGTAGTAATAATCATTGCGTTCTGGCTTCCTGAGAGAAGCCTTGAATTATGTGGCAACTCAGCATTCACCTAGTTACTGGTGGTTAATAAAATATGTGGATTGTTTCACGTTTCATATATAAAGTGCAGTTACCCATGAAGAAAAGAAAACAAAGTGCGAAAATGTTGTTCAATGATTAATTTTACCTTGTTCTCACCCTAAATGTACCCCAACTCATAATTTGTAACCACTAACGAGCAGCAGAAGTCACTAGCCACTGACTTTCAGCAGCACGGGCAGCCCCCTGTGTGGCTCCGCCCCTGATCACCTTTCAATATTCTACAGGTTTCTTTGAAGTTTGCAGAATATCTAAGAACATGGAAATTTGCACTACCACAACAGATGCATCTCCTATTCCGAAAGAATTTGCAGACTAGGCTACATTTCTTTTCAGTTGTAGCAACGGGGATGCTCAGTTTGAGTGCATCTTGAAAAGTTCAGTGCATTGCAACATATATAACTTCGATTGTCATTTGCAGACAAATATTATAGAAACCATGAAAACTGTTATTTTTTCTTGATGAATAAAGATGATTCGACACAATTCAATAGCATGGTTTTCATTCTCCGTTAATCTAGGAATGTTTGGAAAAAATGGGACATATATAGTAGGTGAAGTAATAGATAAATATACATATAATACTCTTATATTCCTTCATTGAAGTTGACACCATACTTATACTCCTATGTTGTTCTAACATAGCCGGTCCCAAGTCCGGATAAAGGAGGAGGGGTTGTGTTAGGTTTGGCGAGCCAACAACTATTCTAGCCATCTTTATG
>VSTD030004376.1:0-10329 GCA_008808055.3 Sporobolus alterniflorus
TTGATTATGCTTATCATTGTGCTAGGGTGAGTAAAAATGAGTTGTGAACCTTTTTGCTAGACCATGCTAGATAACCTATCATGATTGCAATGTTGAGTACATGTTAAAACTTGATAACTCAATTAATTGCTCTTGTTCACCACTTTTATAAGTGCTTTTATCTTAATTGAGACTTAATTTGTGACTTACTGGGTAAGTCTTGATTTGGGCAATCTCACTTTGAGAATTGAAATCCTTTGCCAAATGTTTAACTCATGATGGGAGTTTGGAGATGTGTGTCTCTTGTGTCAAAAGAGTACACTCTTTTGTCTTGTGCTTAAACTTGCCTAAAATTCAGTTTGTATTCTGTACTTAATAAGGATTCCAATATGATGATCTCGAAGCTCCGGAATGTTTGTCATACCCAGTTGTGCGACCCTTCGCATGGTCTAGAGGACATTTGAGGAATGTACAGTATGGTGGTCTCAAAGCTCTGGGGTGTTTGCCGTACCCAGTTGTGCGACCCTCCGTGCTGTCTAGATATCACTTGGGGACTTAAAATGAGTAAATTGGAACTTAATTGCTTATTCACTTGATGGTTTAGTCACATGTACAAACTAAGTTCTTAGTTGCATATGTGAGCGTTTGATAAAGCATGCATTTCTGAATTGTTGTTGCTCTCTTTGAGATAATGTCTAGCGAGTTTATATATGCTTATTTTGGTTGAGATACGAGTCCTTATGCTTGTGGTGCATTTGCTTAATGTTGGCGGTCATAAAATACACATATGTACTGCTAACATACCCAAATTTCATTCAAGATATAGAAGATAGGTGCTTATTACTAACGAGTTCCATGAGTTTTGTTGATTTACCATTTCAGAAACATCGGATGACAGAAAAGCATCATATGGACTAAAATCCATGCATATCTTCATTATGTCCAAAATAAGACATTGTCACAGACAATATGACACGAGGGGATCTTGGTTTGTCGGGATACCTACGACATTACCTCCGAGTGGGTAATTTGCCAATCATAGTAAGTCATTCATTCACTGCTCTTATGTTATTTATGTATTTACATACCGTATAGTAGAATTGGTGTTTGTCTTGTCATGTATACGGTCCCGTGTTTGATGATCAATCGAGTATATTGGGACCCAATGTGGCGACTGTTACTCGGCCCCTCGAAGGTTAACCACTTTGATCAGGCGAAAGATCCTAGATAGTGCAGTCGATGAGGTCTCGGAGGCATTTTTATGCATGTGGCACCCTAGACCATACAGATTGTTGTGGTACCCGTAGGAGTGATATTCCTGCTAGGGTTTCATAATCCATCATGTAGCTGGACCGGTATGGTGGGTCCCTCCCTACCTAGCTTCACTATAGCCCCTTGTGTGGATTCCTTCCTGTGCTATAAGTTGATCAGGCGGCCTAAGTCTATCCTTCAAGATAGTCTCAAAATCTAAGGTACGTGTATGCATTTATACAATTATATTTGAGTTGTCCTACTCATCTCTAGGTTAAACTTAGTATTTCATTCTCCAAAGTTAACACACGGTATAGATAAAATACTAGTCTGCCTCTGTTCCTGTGGATTCAATAACCCTACGAATACTCTTAGGTGAAAGCTGCTACAATTGGCATCCATACACTTGTGGACTATTCTGTTTGACTTAAGGACCGCCAACAAGCTTTTTGGCACCGTTGTTGGGGAACAGCTGTGCTAGATTAGCATTTTTATCTTAATCCGTCTTTTATACCAAAAAAATAAAAATAAAAATTAGTTATAGTAGAATAGATATGGTTTGCACCCCTATCTATAGTTTTTCAGCTCCGGAAGGGAAGTATGTGGAGCCAGCTACTTCATTACACCGTATCGAAGCTTAGGGGTATGGGATTCACCTAGATTTCATATCCTTGATCAGGGAGTTGAATTTTGCTAGAGGTTTAGATGAAAATTCATACAAGTATCTTTAAGATTTTGAGGAGATATGTGTCACACTCATGATATCATGAATGAATCATGAGACACTTAAGTGGAAGGTCTTTCTGTTCTTGCTAATGGGATGGGCAAAGCAGTGGTACAAGCTTCATGTCAGCAGTTGTCATGATAGTTGGATTATCTTAAAAGATCAGTTCTTTTTCACCCTCTTCCCATTATCCAAGATTATTTATCTTCGCAATAAGGTTCTTAATTTTGCTCAGAAGGAAGGAAAGAGTTTGGGAGCAAACTGATCCAGTTACAATTAACTTGCTTTGTCAGGTCCAGAGTTATCTATTCTAGATGCTATGTTTATACAATATTTTGTGCACGGGTTGGGTACAAAATCCACTGAATATCTGGATATGTCTTCTAGGGGAGTCTTTGTTCATTGTATTGTTGAAGAGGGGAACTCGATCTTGGATAGAATCCTCTCGGTCACTCTGCTTGAAGATCTACAAATCAAAGTTCCGCTAATTTCTGAGGATGAGCCGATAATCACTTATCCGGATGACTCAGATATCTCAGCCTTACCAGTAAGGGAAGAATTGTTTCAACTCACTGCACCACGAATAGGCTCAGAAAATGAAGTTGAAGACCCCACTCTATTTCCCTTGTCAATCGAAGAAAGTTGCTTCGACAACGACATTGGGAACTCATCAAAGGCTCCCTCCCGTGACTTAAAGGGTCTCAAATTTGAGCTTGCTAGACAAGATCTGGAGGAATTCATGGCTTCCAAGGAGAACTTCCTCGAACTATCCACTATAATCAGCAGAAATTGGTCAACAGTTGTTGAGGAAGACGACAGCTATATTTGAATTTATCCTAATTCCAAAACAATCTGCTATTGCTTGCAAGGTTTTTTGTTCCAGACAGTTTGCTATGATCCAAGAGTGGGATTGAATATATTGTTGTTGGATGAAGCATCCGACATTGATATGCAACCACTTATGCCATCAACCAAGATTTTACAGTGGCAACTGGGACAGAACTTGCAATGCAAGGTTGTAGTTCTTATAACCACGACAATAGAAGGGAGTAAGATGTGCTTGGAGTACCACATCTTTTATCACCCTGGTCCAACCTTCATCCTAGTTGGAGTCCCTCTTCACGCATTGCTTAGAGGGACTGATAATGGTGAATATCTGAATATGGCAGTAGGGCATCAAGAATTCTCGACTAGTTTCATTTGCACTGTAAATCATGCAGCCGAGGATGAGGTTGAAGAGGATCTCCTTCAACAAATGATGACAACCACTCTAGAAGAAGAGTTATCACTGCCATGTCTAGACGTTGTTGCTGACTACTTCAGTCTGGCAGAAGAAGAGGCAGAATTTCAGGACTTGGAGCAAGTGGTCAAGCCTGAAACCTCTCCTGTTGAGCTCAAACAGCTACCACCGGGACTGCAGTATGTCTTCATGAATGGCGATAGTGAAACTCCAGTGATCATTAGTGACAAGCTATCCAATGATGAAACTCAAAGGCTAGTTGCTACACTGGAGAAGTATTGGTCAGTTATTGGCTATTCTCTTCAGGATCTGAAGGGAATTAGTTTGAGTCTTTGTACTCATCACATTCCCATGGAGCAGGATCATAACCCTATCCGTGAGCATCAACGACGCCTGAATAATGCGATGAGGGAGGTAGTAAAGAAGAAGGTGTTAAAACTACTTATGGCTAGAGTTATCTATCCTGTTTCTGATAGTGAATGGGTCAGTCCAGTACAAGTGGTGCCGAAGAACGGTGGAATGACTGTTATCCACAATGAGAAAAATGAACTCATTCCTCAGCGGACTGTCACTGGTTGGCGGACGTGTATCGACTATCAGAAGCTCAACAAAGCTACATGGAAAGATCATTTTTCACTACCCTTCATTGATGAAATGCTAGAGAGGCTAGCTAACCACTCCTTCTGCTACCTAGATGGTTACTCTGGTCATCCTCAGATCTCGATTCATCCGGATGACCAGAGCAAGACCACATTCATATGTCCATATGACACTTTCTCATATAGGCGAATGCCATTTGGATTGTGTAATGCTCCAACATCCTTTCAAAGGTGCATGATGGTGATATTCTCTAACCTGATCGTGAAGGTCATAGAGGTGTTCATGGATGATTTCTCCGTTTATGGCAAAATATTCGAGGATTGCTTGGCAAACCTTGATAAAGTGCTGAAGCGGTGCCAAATGGCCAACCTTGTCCTAAACTGAGAGAAGTGTCATTTCATGGTCCGAGAAGGAATTGTCCTTGGGCTTAAAATTTCAAAGAAAGGGATTGAGGTGGATAAGGCGAAGATTGAGGTGATTGAACAACTACCGCCGTCCACCAATGTGAAGGGGATTCACAACTTTCTGGGACTTGCAGGATTTTATCAAAGATTCATTCAAAATTTCTCTCAGATTGCTCGACCCCTCATGCATCTTCTAGCCAAAGATGCCCCGTTCATCTTCACGAAAGAGTGCCTTGAATTGTTCAACACTTTGAAGAAGGCACTCATTTCTGCACGTGTTATACAACCTCCTGGCTGGCATCTACCATTTGAGATCATATGTGATGCCAGTGATTATGCTGTTGCAGCAGTGCTCAGCCAGTCAAAGGATAAGAAGCATTATGCTATATCCTACGCAAGCAAGACTCTGACTAGACCCCATCTAAACTACGCCACAACAGAAAAGGAACTTCTTACTGTGGTATTTGCCATCGAAAAGTTTAGATCATATTTGGTGGGCGCCAAAGTTGTTGTCTATACAGATCACGCCGCTCTCAAGTATCTCTTGATGAAGAAAGATGCAAAACCACGCCTGATCCGATGGATACTTCTACTCCAAGAATTTGATCTACAAATCAGAGATAAAAGGGAGTAAAGAATTCTGGGGCTGATTATTTATCACGTCTTCAATTCAAGAAATCTGCAAAGCTACCCATCAATGACTACATGAGAGATGATACTCTACTAAAAGTCTCAACAACTGACCCATGGTATGCGAATATCATCAACTACATTGTGGTTGGCTATATTCCACAAGGGGCTGACAAGAAAAAGATTATCCAAGATAGCAGATTACACCTCTGAGATGACTCGTATCTGTATCGGGTTTGTGCTGATGGCCTACTAAGAAGATGCATACCAGCTTTTGAGACATGGAAGATACTTGAGCGTTGCCATTCATCACCATATGAGGGTCACTATGGAGCTTTCTGCACCAATGCTAAGGTGTGGCATAGTGGTTTCTACTGGCCTACCATGTATAATGACACTAAGACATTTGTTCAACGATGCAGTCGATGTCAGAGGCACGGAAATATCAATACAAGGGGTGCAATACCACTGACTTCGAATCTCTAGATTGATATCTGCGATGTCTGGGGAATTAATTTTATGGGGCCATTCCCTAACTCAGAAGACTGCGAATATATCTTGGTTGCCATCGACTATGTCTCTAAATGGGTAGAAGCTCTTCCTTGTCAGGCTGCTGATGCTATGCACTCAAAGAGGATGTTCCATGAAGTCATCTTCCTGGGGTACGGAGTCCCAAGAATAGTCATCAGTGATGGAGAATCACACTTCATTGATCGGACATTTCGGAAAGCTTTCATGGAAGTTGGAGTTGATCACCAGATTGTCACTCCATATCACCCTCAGACGAGCGGTCAAGCAGAAACATCGAACAAGCAAATCAAGAATACCATTCAAAAGACAATGAATCAAATGGGCAGAAGCTGGAAGAGCAAACTCAATGAAGCTCTATGGGCATACCGAACAGCTTATAAAACACCGATCGGCATGACACCTTATCAGCTAGTCTACGGGAAGACTTGTCACCTTCCCGTAGAACTTGAACACAAAGCTTTCTGGGCCATCAAAAAGTGGAACATGGACCTAAAGGTGGCTAGAACAAAAAGGAAAATTCAGATTGCCAAACTTGAGGAATGGAGGAAAAAGGTTTACCACAGTTCCAAGCTATATAAAGAAAGAAACAAAAGATGGCACGACAAGTGAATCAAAATCAAGCAATTCAAGTCGGGAGATAAGGTACTTCTCTTTAACTCGAGTGTTCATTTATTCAGTCATGGTAAGCTTCATAGTAAGTGGGAATGCCCTTATTTAGTACTGCACGCCATGGATCATGACGCAGTCACCCTCCAGTGCAATGATGGGGATACATTCAAGGCAAATAGTCAATGCCTTAAATCATTCCTTGAGACAAACCCTCAGGATTTTGAGAAAGTGGATGTCCTTGATTTTTCTAGAGTTAGAATGATTACATCAATAGGTTTGCGCGACCTAAATAGCGTAGTTATCCCTATATTAGGATTTCTGTTTTTCAAAAATTTCTTTCTAAATTTTCAAAATCAGGGGTAGGAGTGAATTGAGTAATTTATAAAGGAATTTTGGAAAAAATCGTAGAATTTTTGGGGGCAAAGTGTGACCAGCCGGCCACACTTCTTGGCTGCCCGGTCGGTCCCTAGGCTCTTTTTGACTTGGTCTTTTCCCGTTGCATTCTACCCGTTAAGAGATCAAGTTTATATTGTGGAACGATAATATTCTGAGGAGAAAGAGGGGTTCTCTCCCTTTAAAATCCATTAACTCATCTCCTTCTCCCTCACTTCTCTTTTAAAGCTCTTGTTCACCCTCTCCCTTATCATGGATTCCTTCAATGCTCTGTCCATCGCTACCGCCGTAAGGAAGATCCCACTGTTGAAAGAGGCACCACCCGCCAAGGTTATGTCGTGTGCTTTTATCGTTTTTCATGTATTTGACCCAAGGGGCCGTTTAATATTTTAGTATTTTTCAGAACTATACATATGATTATAAAGGGATGGAGCTTTTTGTCATTTATCTACTTTTCATATATTAGAATCAGTGTGACACGAACTAAATTTCACATTTAAATAAAAATATCAGTTTTATCTGATATGCACTATGTGCTCTTCCTCTTTTGATTTTGCCGGATCTGAGCAGCTCTCCTTCTTGGGTTCGGATATTTTCATCCGCGTGGCAGGAGAGCGCCAAAGTGCGCCCAGGGCTCGGTTCATTTTTGTCGCTTGTTCCAAGTCGCCCACTTTCGTTTTCTGCCGATTTTTCCTTCCTCTCCGCAGTTTTGTTTTCCGTTTCGTTTTCCCGCTGGTGTTCTCGATTTTCAGCCCGATTCGTTCGTCCTGTGGTCGGTCCGGTTGCCATCACCCGAGGCTCTTCGTTTAGCTGTTCGAATATTTCGGTGTCGCTCATCCAGTTCGCCTGGTCTCTGTTGTCGGAAGCGACCTCCTTTGTCCCCGCACAGACATGTTTTCGCTGAAGATTCTCGTGCTTCAGTTTCTGTTGCCTCAAAAGCTGTTCGTGAATCGTGATTCCTCTGGCGCTGTGTCCACGCGACTCGTTTTTCGTGCCTCCAAGTCTACCTGCTCGTGGATCTTCTCGCTGCATGTTCGTTCTCTTTCTTCCCACAGCGATTTTTTCTTGGGTTCGTTTTCTGCGGCCGGTTCTCTGCTCTGATCTTCCTACCGCCGAGTCCGCCGGCCTGGGTTCGCTCTCCGCCTGGATCTCGCTTCTTGTCCCTCTGCGCGATTCGTTTTTAGCCGCTGCAAGCTGGAGTGTGGAGTGCGCCGGTCGGTCTTGGACTCCCGCTCCCGAGTCCAAATCCCGCGCGAGTAGGGCGCCGATTCTCGGTTTTGCCACCGTTCAGATTTCGTCTGCTCGTTGACTTGTCTGCGCCGGACCTGTCTCGGTGTCAGTTTTGGTTTTCCGCTCGTGGAAGGGATTTTCGTTACTGCTTGATTCTCTGCTCAAGCGCGTGGCCCGGTTTCCTGCTCAAGCGCGTCGTCCGGTTTCCTGCTCGGATCTGCTTGTCTTGCTTCTGCTTAGATTTGGTGATTATTAGGTTGTGCATGAGAAGTGATTGATGAAATATGCATGAGGCAATAAGCATTTTTATCGGTCTGTTATTCGATGAAATATGCATAAGGAATAAGTACTCTTATTCGTAAGTACTTTTATTAGTCTGTTATTCGATGAAATATGCATGAGGAATAAGTACTCGTATTCATCTGTTATTGGTTGCCGTAGTCTCGCTTGTGGATTTGCTTGCTCTGGTTAGTGCTTCCGCTTTGTCGCAAAGGTTTCTAATCTGATTTTGATGGTCAATAGTTTATTTATAACTATGATGTCTTGATCAGATTATAAGAGAGACGTGTTGAGTTGACTTTGGGATATAGGTCGAGTTTTCTTAAAAAAAATTAATTGACTCTCATTCCCCCAGTTGGTCGCCTTATTCGGTCCTTCAGTTTGGTTCTTACATGTAACATAATCGTGGCGACCGGCATTGTCAAGCAAGACGGCATTCTTCTTGAAGGAGAAGAAGCCCTCGGTGTCCTCGGCAGCGACATCTGCCACTAGGCGTGATGACGCCGTCGTGCATCGCATCATCGCCGCGAGGCAGCACATGTCCTTGGTCGTTCGTCAGTGCACGCGCGCGGACGCGGCCACAACCGCGGTGGCCCCGTGCCTCCGCCGTGAGTAGCGCTATGCCCAATGCACCACACGCGTGAGGGACACGTCGAGGATGCAGTCGTTGTCGGCACCATAGAGGGACGCCATGACCCGCAGCATCGCGAGTAGCTCGTCGAGGGCGACCGGAGCGGCCACCACGCACACGAGGTCCTCGGAGGTGGAGGACATGACCGAGACGGACCACAACCTGAGAGAGTGGACGGCGTCGACCAGGCACGAAAGCGTGAGGTGCGAGTGCTTGCACGACTGGCTCAACAGGTGGCGACATGCCAACCGAGGCACGAGGAGAAGGGAGATTATAGCATTGGCCAAGAAGCACATCAAACCAGAGCTTGAGCTGATATGGGGAGTGAGAGAGAGCAGCAGGGGTGTGAACTCATTGGCATCAGAGGAGGTGTTGACGTGGATGTGGAAGGGGATCTGAGCCATGCGGTGGTAGAGGAAGACCGGAGACAGGTGGTAGGGAGACTGAAATAGGGTTTCCACGGGACCAGCACCTTCCGCTCCCCATCCTCCCATGTGACCAGCAGATTTTGCCATGGAGGTTGGCAAAATCATTGGGATCCTCAACGGTCGCATGCCGCCGCCGCGCGGGCATGAGGTGGAGGCCGTGGCTGGCGTCGTCAAGATCGCCACTGAGTGTGTCTGCCCGCATGATCGTGCTAGGCCCATCATGTCTGAGCAGAAGTAGGATGGAGACGGCATCACGGAGATTGGTTGGAGAAGACAAGTTCCAGAATAGAGTGGTAGGTGGGTTTCTGAGTTTGTACACAAAGATATCACATTACACGGAACCTGATTACAGAGGGTGATCAATCAAACAGAAATTAATGTAATCAAATAACTTTATAATTGGATTACGTTACAAAATCGTCAACCAAAAGTTCGATCATGTGCCCAAAACTGCTCATGCGGCCTTAGCGCACACGAACGCATGAGCTCGTTGTGATGTACGAACCAGTCTTCCTCTGCGCATGCCAGGAGCCATGGCGCCCAAATCCGCGTCAAACGCCTACAACAAACCTGCCCCAACGCACACGGTTATCTACTAACAAACTCACACGACGCACACACCTACCCGCCATAATGCGAACAAATCACGTCCCTAACCAAATGCAACTAATACAATCTGTCTAGTCAAGATTAGCTAACAATTTCCCTCGTAATCTTGACTCTAATCACTCCACCACAACAGATGCAGCTCATCAGAACGAGGCCAGAGCACGTCTTGCACAAGCAGGACTTGCATAAATGCGCGCCGGACACGCCATGTGCAGAATTCAGGTTCACGATCCATTTAACATAGTTCTCCACAGCAGCAGATCTGGATGTCACAGCCTCAGGACTAAACAGGTCCTAAAATAATGAAACTGGATGCCATCTAAAAGAGCGCCCTCTACAATTTAGATTCTTAACTCCAATTATCACTTCTAAATTTTCACAATTGTTAACTACTAAAATAAAATCATTGTGCAATGGCGTGCTGACAAATGAAATCTAATAGGAAGTACAAAATGGTGTATTCATTATTTTCACTCAGTTTTGCACTTTTAGTAATTCATGTGCAGCTCCTATGATACTGTCTACCAGTTACAATCTCTCTCTAACTCTCTCTCAAACTTTCTAAGAAGAACAAGAAAGAACGTATGATACTAAAACACACCTTCAGTGCCACGACTGTTGCTGTGAGCCAAAATTTACTCGAACGCGAGCCTCTGTCTCGACAAGAGAAGCGTAACTGCCTCCCTTAGCCAACAGTTCAGCATGCGTCCCGAGTTCAATTATCTTTCCCTCTGAGCAAACAGCTATTCTATGTGCATTCTGCACGGTGCTAAGCCTGTGGGCAATCACCA
>VSTD030004377.1:0-10329 GCA_008808055.3 Sporobolus alterniflorus
ACCCAAGGGTCATTTTGTAATGAACAAGTACTTATATTACTGAACATGGAATCTGGTTATCATATTGTTACTATACGCGTGAATAAAACATCCTGGGCACACGTATGGATGCTTCGTTCTCGCTATCTCGGAACGGGGTATGACAAATATATCCCATACGAGTATGTTCTTCTAAAATGATCTCCCATTCACTAAGATCCATACCAGTTGAAGGTGAATATCGTCTATCTACAAACGACCTTTGCATTCAGAGAGAAATTGCCCCGGGTGCAGCAGACAAGATTCTCGTAGCTTCTTTCTTCACAGAGGTGCCCCCATGGCTTATTGTTTCAACATTAAACGCCCCTGAAATGTCCTTCAAGAAGGACTTTTAACCTTCGCACCTAGAGTGGCTACCAGCCTTCTTAGCTGACGTGGTCGACCTCCTACCACGAACCAAAACATCGTGAGTATGTGCAATGGAGGTACCTTCGCACCTTATCTCATCTAGTTTATCTATGTCGGGCCATAATTCCCCGATGCTCAGACTAGAACCTCCAGATGCGGCCGCGATGATCTCGGCACCCTAGGAATCAGCTCTAGAAGAAAAAATGGATAGCCTATAAGAGCTAGATTTTTTAGCAACTTCGCCACTGGGCGTGTCCACATAAATAATATCCAATCCCCGCGCAAGCTCAGACCCGCAAGGAACCTGTGCAGGTTTAATACATCATTTAGGTTTTACAAAACCACCCCTGTTAGGAAACAAATCTGCTCTCAAGCACTCACACTTCTGGAGCAGCGGCAGTTTCCGTCGTGATAGCCTCCGTCGATGCATTTGCCTCCGCCACGGCATTATCTTCAACATCCTCAGCAGCGGAGGCTCCTCGCGCAGCAGTCTCCGCTTGTGTGTCACCTCCGTCAGCTTCGGTGCTCTCATTGACATTAATAGCCTCGACACCTTCATCTCCTTCGGGCTGGTCAAGAACAAGCAGTTAGGCAGCAATATGCATAAACGTACCCCGTAAAGATAATATACCGCAGCTCACCCGGTTCTCATCCTGAATTTGCTGGATACAGTATTGTAGACCATGTTTCGTCCACCAATTCTTCACTAGCTTTTTAGCTATTCAGCCAATTTCCATGTGGAAATCCCGAAGGACGAAAGCATCACAGGAAAGAGTCAAGTTTTTAAGCAACGGCAGATGCTCGCATCCTTCCCTCGCAAGCATTCTGAAAACTCCAACAAGAGAGCATAACGGGTAATGTTCTTATTGCATTCTGCAAAGGCGGTGGAACGTGATCTCCGTCTGAAACCACTTGAAGAAGTCAGATAAGGAGGCATCAGCGGGGAATTCGGCACTTTTACCACCAAGCCTAGCTACGGAGGCCTCCGTATCGCATCGAAGCTTGGCTAGCTTCTTGTGAACAGAATCCTGAAATCGTTCAGCTTCATTCACTCAGTTTGCTACACCACCACCTTGTCCTTCACCATGGCATCGAGTGTAGTGCCTACGCTTTCTAAATCTCTTTTAAGGGCCTCATTCTCGGAGGTCAAAGTCCGCTCACGATGCTCAACCTCCATCAACTTCAAGCGAGCAGTATTAAGCTTCACTCACAATAGGTCATTGGCTTCTTCTAGCTCTGCAGCACGTACGACTTGCTGCGCATCCGCTGACCGCTCCGCGATCTGAGATTTTGCCAAGTGTAGTGCCTAGAGAAACAAAAATTAAACATAAAGAAATAATAATAATAACTATTGCTGTAAAAAGACCTTCGCATAAATTACACGCTCCAAGCAGTTGAGCAAGGCCGCGTTGTCATCTCGCTCACCTCTGCTGACAACCAAGGCACCACCACTAGTATCCCTAGCACCTAAAACAAGCATCAAACACGGAATACAAACCTTTTTTAGTGTAAACGCACAGTTTTCAAGAAATCTCAAGAAACCTCGTGAACCTCCACCAGCACCAACGGAAGTAGTGATAGGAAGAATATAGGCATCAGCCCCGATGTTGTTGGAGATCAAGCTCGAGGCTTCACAGACTGGCCACGAGGACCTGCATTCGACTAAACCTCAGGCGCCCGGCCATGCAGCGAGGATTCTTGAGTAACCTCTGAAGATATTGCAGCCAGAAGCCTTCGAAGGCCATGGAGATTTTGGAACCAAAGCCCACCCTCGATCATACGACTCGGTGAACCTTTGCCCCAAAACAAAATTTGCCACCCACCTTCACCGCTTTTTGCAGGATCAAGCCGGCCATGAAAAAGCCTAGATAGAGACTAGAGGTTGCTCCGGAGGTCATTCCCGCACTGGAGGCCTCAAATTGGTGAAGGTGTCGTGCCGGAGGTTACCCCCACACCAGAGACCTCTCCAGGATAACAAGGAAGTCATGCCAAAGGTCCACCTGGACGGTGACATAACATGGTGGACATGTGCTGCATCCTCATTCATGGGGCATGGAAATATTTGTAAACCCTAAAGGGACGTAATGACCCCATGACTATGTGTTGACAGGTTAGGGTAGCGGAATGGGGCATTACCGACATTGTAATAACTACCTGTAACTACCCATATAAATAGCCCCCCCAGGTGCGCATTGATGGGACACCTGAGGGGCAGTTATTGCTATTTGTTCCTGTCTCTCTCACCCTCGTAGCCTCGCACCCTTACCCTCATTTTCATATTCGGGATACAGCTTTGGTTATTTATCCCAACATGTCTCATAGGTGACACCTTGAGGTATAGAAAATCACCAACATCAAACCTCAACTCCCATCTCCTATGATTGGCGTAGGTCTTCTACCTCAATTGTGCAACTCGTAAGTTTTCTCTCACCATACGAACTTGCTTCTCGGCTTCTTGCAAAATGTCGAGTCCAAAAATCTTCCCTTCTCCAGTCTCATTCCAAAATAACGGAGTTCGACACCTACGACCATATAACATCTCAAATGGTGTCACCTTTAAGCTCTCTTGATAGCTGTTGTTATAGGAGAACTCGGCATACGACAAACTCTTATCCCAACTCCTTCCATATTGCAGATCACAAGCTCTAAGCATGTCTTCAAGAATCTGATTTACCCTTGTAGTCTGACCGTCAGTTTGAGGATGATAAGCAGAACTAAAGCGCAATTGGGTATCCAAGGCTTCATGCAACATTTGCCAAAACTTTGAAGTAAATTGAGTCTCTCTATCAAAAACAATCTTCTTCAGCACTCCATGCAGATAGACTATCCTCAACATATACGACTCTGCTAGTTGCAGTCCAGAGTAGGTGGTCTTGAAAGGTATAAAGTGAGCTACCTTGGTCCCTCGATCCACAATCACCCAAATGGAATCATAGCCCAACTGAGTTCTCGGCGGCCCCATGATAAAATCCATGGCAATCTCTTCCCACTTCCACTCTAGCACTTGCAATGTTTGCAGCAATCCAGCAGGTCATTGATGCTCAGCTTTGACTCGCTGACAAGTGTCACAAAGAGCAACATACTCAGCAATGTCGCTCCTCATATCGTACCACCAATAAGCGGCCTTGAGATCATGGTACATCTTATTCCCTCCTGGGTGAATGGAATAAGCGGACTCATGAGCCTCACAAAGTATCTTATCCTTCAACTCCTTAACGTAAGGTACATAGATCCTTCCTTTGTACCACAACACTCCTTGATCATCTTCCAAAAAACTAGGCGACTTCTCTTCCATAATGTTGCGCTTAATCTCTTGGATCTTCTCATCCTCAAGTTGACCCTTACGAATCTCTTGAAGGAAACTTGAACCAACTTCCATCTCTATGACTTTCGTATTGGCAACAATTCTTAGGTTGAGCTTGTCGAACTCCACACACAACTCGAATGGCATGCTTTCCACCACCAATTGACTCACATGACACCTGTGACTCAAACCGTCAGCTACCACATTGGCCTTCCCAGGTGGTAGTTGATTCCCAGATTATAATCCTTGATCAGCTCAAACCATCTCCTTCGCCTATGGTTCAGGTTCACCTGTGTGAAGATGTACCTCAAACTCTTATGATCCGTGTATAGCTCACATCTCTTTCTCATAAGATAGTGCCACCAAATCTTGAGAACGTGAACTACAGCAACCAATTCCAGATCATGGGTTAGGTAATTCACTTCATGCTTCCTCAACTGCCGTGAAGCATAGGCTACCACGTGACCATCTTCCATGAGCACACATCCTAAACCTTCTCCCAATGCATCACAATAGATAGAGAACGACCTCTCCATATCGGGCATCACTAATATCGGAGCGGTCGTTAGTCGCTTCTTCAACTCCTGGAAACAAGCTTCATATGCCGGCGTCCACATGAACTTCTTGTCCTTCTCGAGCAGCTCGATCATGGGTTTCCTTATCTTCGAGAATCCTTCGATAAACCTCCGATAATAACCAACCAATCCAAGAAAACTCCGAATATCACCAACACTCATAGGCGCATTCCAACTCAACACATCCTGAATCTTCCTTGGATCCATAGATATTCCTCCCTTCGACACAATATGACCTAAGAAGACAACTTCCTTCAACCAAAACTCACATTTGCTCAACTTGGCATATAACTTATGATCTCAAAGCTTCTGCAAAACTAAATGAAGGTGATCTTCATGCTCTTCTTCACTTCTTGAGGAAACCAATATATCATCAATGAACACCACGACAAACTTATCCAGACACTCCATGAAAACCTTGTTCATTAGATACATAAAGTAGGCCATTGTATTAGTCAATCCAAATTACATCATCGTGTACTCGTACAGGCCATACCTCGAAATGAATGCAGTCTTTGGTATGTCACACTCTCGATCTTCAACTAATGATATCCTGATTGAAGATCAATCTTCGAGAGCACACATGCACCATGGAGTTGATCAAATAGATCATCAATCCTAGGCAATGGATACTTGTTCTTAACGGTAACCTCATTTAGGGCATGATAATCCTTGCACGACCTTTGAGTGCCATCCTTCTTCGAGACAAAAATCACAGGGGCTCCCCACGGGGATGAGCTAGGGTGGATGAATCCTATCTCTAGCAATTTCTTAATGTGCTCCTTCAACTCAACTAACTCTAGAGTAGCCATCCTATAGGGAGTCCTACATATGGGCGCAGTACCAGGCTTCAACGCAATCACAAACTCGATGTCTCAGTCAGGTGGCATACCTGGCAACTCCTCAGGGAAGACATCGGGAGACTCATTAACCATTGGCACCACAGGTCCTTGGCAAGCATCTAGTTCCTTCACCTTTGCACAATTAGCATCACCCTCAGCAGGGACTACCGGCTCTACGACAAACTCCATCTCCTTTCCATCCAGGGTAGTCCTCCGGATAGACTTCATGGTGTAGTTGATAAGTGCCTTGTGCTTACTCAACCAGTCCATTCCAAGAATGACATCAATGCCCTTTGATTCCAAGACTATAAGGTTGGCGATGAAGTCTACCCCCGTTATTTTAAGATTCACCTTCGGGCATAGCAGCCTTGCAGGCATATCTCCTCCCAGAGAACTAACTATCATTTGACACTTTAGCAAGGCTTGGGGCAGATTATGCTTCCCAATATATGCAGCAAATATGAAAGTATGTGATCCTCCAAAATCAAACATCACAACTATAGAAGTGTCATTGATGAAAAACATACCAATGACCACGTTTGGAGCTTCCTAGGCTTCTTCTACAGCAATATGGTTGACCTTCCCACGAACATAGTTCTGCTTGGCAGCAACAGGAACAAAGTTGGCTCCATGGGTAGGGGCAGGTGTAGTTATAGTAGTCTGATTATCACGGGTGAGCAGATTGGGGCATCGGTTAGTGAAATGACCCTTCTCTCCACAAGCAAAACACCACCGTTCAGCCTGCAACATGTGTTCGCACGAAAACTTGATGGCTTGCATGGAACAAAGTAAGGCCTTATCTCGTAAGGCTAAACCAATTGCTTTTGTCTTCACAGCAACAAAGATGAGCGAAACAACTAAGTAAAACTAAGAAACTAATAAATGCAAAAAAGAGAAGTTTTTAATTGATTGATTGCTTGCGTGGCACATTCACCTTGGGTTTATATACACAGCTCGACTCCTATCTCTTTACAACCCTTCAAACTGACTTCTATCTCTCGACAACTCAACTTCTTGATTACAAAGACTGTATCTTGCTAACTTTATCTACTTGAACTCTAGCTTGACCTCTACTTGGACTCTAACTTAGTTTGGTCTTCAATCTTAGACTCTATCTTAGCTCAATTTCTCCCTCAACTTAGTCCTTAAACTAAACCAAATTCTTTGATCCTTTTCTTGGCTTAGATTCCTTGTTTTAAACCAACTCAAACTCTTGATCTTTATCCTACTCGGTCTTGATTTAAACCGTGTCCTTATCTTGGAATTTTCATTGACTTGGACTCCTTTAGATCTCCTCCTTCAACTTGGATTGACCCTTTTTATTTGACTCAGATTCAACTTCATCTCCTTGTTGAATTGGTCTTGTATAAACTTGATGTTCTATGTACAAAAAGGTCTCTTACCCGAAGCAAAGAAGTCTCCTTGTCTTAAACATTTTTGTCCTACCCGGCCTCCTTACCCGAGTTCTACCCGGTCGGGTAACTCCTTACCCCATTGCTTACCAGGACGCTCACTTGCATTTTTACCTGAGATTGTGCCCAATTCCTTACCCGAGTCGCTACCTGGCACCTTACCCGAGTCGCTATCTGAGCATGTTACCCGGATTGTTACCCGAGATCATGCCTGATCCCTTACCTGAGTTGTTACCTGGATCCTTGCCCGAGTCGCTACCTGAGTCGTACCCAAGTGTGTTACCCGAAGCTTTACCCGAGTCCTACTCGGACACATACCAGATCAGGTTAACCCGGCCTTACCAGAGCGCTTACTCGGCCAGGTAACATCTTACCTGATCACATACCTGGCCTTACCTGAGGCTTACCTGGTTGGGTAACTTTCTTACCCAATCGCGTACCGACCTTCCCCCGAGGCTTATCCGACCAAGTAACTTTTACCTGATTACGTACCTGACCTTACCCAATTTTCTTACCTGGCTAGGTAGCTTCTTGCCAGCTCTTCCCAAGGCTTTGCCAGCACCAACCTTGTGAACACAGCTCCCTTTTGTCTGTTAAAACCAAGTTTAAACCTTACCCAGCCGACGTGCATGGTTTTACCAACCTTTTACCGATTTGTTCTACCCGGCCGACGGAATAACCCAGAAAACCCGACTCGGGTTAGTCTTCGTCATCGCGTCACTTTGTGTGGTGTAACACATGCCCCCTTGTTTCCTGTGTAACCTGCACATAAAAAGCAAGAAACATGCAACAAAAACCAGAATATGATTGATATTAAACCGTTCTTCCGTCCTTAACCCGAACGATTACTGTAACCATTCATACCTTTTGCTCCACTAATCCTTCTTAACACGATAATCTTCTTATCGGTCTTGCCACATGCTAGGATAGTAGCATTTCAAATAGTTTCTGTTTAATGCTTTTGGCAACGAGTGTCCTTCATGGTCCTCCACGAAGTAAGCATTACCCGGCACAACCCGGATAACTCTAAACGGTCCTTCCCAACTAGGCGACCATTTACCAAACTTACCACTTCGAGTTCCCAATGGCAAAATCATTTTTCATACTAGATCTCTAGCTTGAAACGATTTTTCCATGACACGTTTGTTGTATGCCTTAGCTATCTTGATCTTCTCCTTCTCTATCTCTTCAAATGCTTTAAATAGGCTTTTGGGGACATCATCAATCATATCCATCATCAACTCATGATACTCCTTAGCCGATAAACTATCCTATCCGGTTACTCTCAAACATTGCAAGCCTATCTCCATGGACAACACTGCCTCTTGTCCATATACAAGCTCAAAAGGGGTTACCTTTGTAGCTCTGTGTCTTGATGTTCTATGCACTCAGAATGCCTCTGATAATTTTGTCATGCCACCTCCTTAGGCTGTCTTTGATCCTCTTCTTTATAATTTTGATCAGCGCCTTATTACTAGCCTCAGCTTGACCATTGGCTTGCACACAATATGGAGAAGAGTTCAACAACTTGATCTTGATGGACTCCACGAACTCCCTAAATTGGTGTGACATGAATGAAGGCCCTTGATCAGTTGTTAGAGTTTGAGGGACTCCAAACCGATAAATAATGTGCTCTTGCACAAAACTTATTACCTCCTGATGTGTCATGTTCCTCAACGGTACTGCCTCGGTCCACTTGGTGAAATAATCCATAGCAACCAAGATACCCCTTAGACGATCCGGGACGTATCTCACCGATGAAGTCTAGTCCCCATCCTCTAAATGGTCATGGTTTCACAATTGAGTTCATCACACCGGCAGGAGCTAATTGTATGTTCCTGAACCTTTGACATGCCTTCCACCCCCTTTGATACTTGATGCAATCATCCATCATAGTCGGCCAATAAAATCCTACCCTCCACAGTAACCAATTCATCTTATGGGCCGACTGATGTGCCCCACAAATTCCATCGTGAACTTCCTGTACTGCCATATTAGCTTGCTCTTCGCCCAAGCACTTCAGTAACACGCCGTCAATAGTTCTTCGATATAGATCATCATCTAACAACGTATACTTCAAAGCTTGGCACTTCATCTTCTTGTCTGTAGTCTTTTTGGGGTCTCTATTGTACTCCAAGAGCGGCAATCTCCAGTCTGTCTAGATCATGTCACCTCCCTTAACCGAATCACCTTCTGTTATCAGCATTGTTCTTCCTTCATCTAGAGGTGACCCATCCTTCTCCACTTCATCCTTCTTCATAACTGACTCCTCCTTGAACCTTTCAACCGTAGTTGGGTTAGCTTCTTCCCGTAACCCAATTTCACATCCCTGTTTCGGCTCTATTTTTTCTGATTCTGGCTGTGCTTTACCCGAACCCGGCTCTGTTTTACCCAATTTTGGCTCTGTTTTACCTGAATTCGGCCCTGATTTTCCAGGTAACCGATTCATCTTATCCGGCATCAGTTTTTCTTCATCTTGTAGTCGATCTGAATTCTTTAGCACCGGATTTCCTTTGCTTCCCAATGCATACCTGTGCTCAAGAAAACTAACCGATGCAACCCAAAAAACTCCTTGGCTAACTATGTAACCTAAAGCTTGTTGAGCTAACCGGTTTGCTTGACTATTCTCCTCCTGAGGAATATGATTAATACTAAACGTGTCAAACAACTTAATAATATCTAATCTTCTACCCCGGTAAGAATTGATCACCCCATCTAAGCATTGGCTATCCCCCCTAAACTACTACACTGTTAAATTAGAGTCTCCAAACCCCTCTACGTCCCTTGCCCCCACGTCTCTCAAATATTCAAGGCCATGCAGCAAAGACTCATACTCGATTTGGTTATTAGTGCAAGCAAACTCTAATCCAATAGATAGATCTATGTACACACCACTAGGGGAAATAATCACACACCCGACTCCCTGCCCTTTACTACAAACCGAGCCATCAAAATAGAACCACCACGGCTTGTGTTGGACACAATCAACCGAGTGACCCACATCTACGGCATGATCGACTATAAAGTCAACAACTACTTGCCATGTAACATCCCACCCTTTAACCAAGGATGGTCAGTCCTAATCAGGATCCATATGAGTTGTCAACACTGAAGCACTGACGCATAATATATCACATACATGGCCCGAATAAAGAGTTATTGCATGAGTTCTTGAGTTACAAAAGGAATACATAGATAATGAAGTGTTCAAAGTTTAAAACATAGAGGAAGCGAAACCAAAATACTACCACTCGATGAATACAAGGGCCTGCATCAGCCCTATGACGCAAAGTCTTCAATGGCTGCTCATGGGGTGGGCTCCCAAGTCTCTTCCCAGTCCTCGGGCTCACCACTGGGCCATACCCACAAGCCATAGCAGTCGCAGCACTCAGGCATCTCTACACACAATTAAATCCACAAGAAAAGCCTGAGCAATTAAGGCTCAACAAGACTGACCCGTCAATGTGGCCCTAAACAGTTGACTCCTGGTATGCAAGGCTTGAATAGGGTAAGCTCTATTCTATGCAAAACCCATGCTATGAGTAGGTTCTTACTTTTCAAGTTTTAGCTCTAATCAAGTTAGTTCCATTACCTGCTTTCATGAACCAGCTATATTCAAATCATTATAGCTAACCATTGGTATTTAAACTAATCAAGCAAAGTTGCATACAAGTAATCAGAGTAAAGAATCACCATTTAAAATTAAAGCCATCAACCATGCCATTAAGTTATCTATGTGATGACTGCCACAAACAAGCGGTTACTCATATTCGAGAGTCGCGGTGATTCGAATTGATGTACACCCTGCA
>VSTD030004378.1:0-10329 GCA_008808055.3 Sporobolus alterniflorus
TTCATATGAACTACAATTTGATATGCATTTTTATATGCACTCCTATTTGCACAAAAAATTTTATTCTTGTAAAAAGTGGGTGTTACACCAGCCTAGGCAGGTGGGCCGGAGTCGAGCAGGGTCGGCCTGGTGCAGCTGGGCCAGGACGGGGTGGAGCAGAGTCAGGCCGTCTAGTGGCGCTGCTGGGTTGGGATGGGCTGGAGCAGAAAACGGACCATTGAGTGGTGCTGCTGGGGTCAACACAGGGTCGGCGACCCGGCGTGGATCGAAGGAAGGGGATGACGATGAGTGGTATGTAGGCGAAGGAGGGGCATCGGCAGGTCCATGGTCGATGACTAGGGTTGCAATGGCGGCGTGGGTTTTGGGTGTATGCAAAACTTGTCTGATACCATGTTGGAAGGGCTAAAAGGTTGTTCAATTAGCTTAAGGAACATGTGTACATATTTATAGGCAAGAGGATCGGCATTCCCCCACACAAAAGATCCAACCCGTCTAACACACGCAACCCATGGGCCCCTAATACAAACATCTTTCTAACACACTCTAATAACTATTTTTGTGATGTTTTTTCATGAAAATCTTCTTTGCTCTAGTTTTTTTTACAAAAAATTCTAAATTTTGAATGTGGTCCGACCGGTTTTCACTATACCCTCAAAACCGATCCTCACGAAAACTAGTCGACCGATTTTGTCGACATTCACGAAAACCAGTCGATACTCATCGCATTTTGAATGCATGGTTGATCATCTATGTCCTATAATCACAAGAGATATGAGGTCCAAAATCTAAAGTGTGGATGATAAGGCAAGGTACCTCGCCATTAATATCTTCAAATGGTACAACCATCCCAAATTCTTGTCCACAATGCTCAGTATGTTTCGCTACGACACCGGAGTTATGCCCTATAGCCCAAAATATTGTTGAACCATCTAGAACATATTTGACCTGTTCACATTACTTTCTTGAGTGTCCTTGGGTATGTACGAAGAACCAAAAACTTCAAAGGATGTGTAAATTCGTTAAAATAAAAGGAAATACCTTTATCTCACAGCTTGACAAGTAATTGAATTTTACACCATCAGAGTCCAATTCATACAGAAGAAACTTGATGACACCAGTCTCTCCATGCAGTACCATGTTAAATGTACTATTCCATGTAGGATTTGGCCCTTTGCTTGTACTTGTTTTTCTCATCAAACTGCCAACTTCTACTTCGACCAATGTTTGTGACACAGTGTTACTAGCTATACCAGACATGGTCTTTCCACTTGAACTTTTGTGGTTTCCTACCTCATTAGCTGTTCTTTTACCAATGCTACTAGCTGAAACAACAGTAACTAAAACAACACCTCCAATTGCTCGTTTCCTTAGGTACACTGATGGCAAAGAAAAACATAGGCGTCGAGGTTCAACTATTGTTTTTACTATGGTTTCAGTCAAAAGTTTTACCTGCACAATTCATGAAGCACGCATGAGTTATCATAATTAGATTAAACATCCAAACTATGTTGTGCAATTGCTGATTTTTTATGAACAGATTACAACATATCAATAAATTATATAGGAATTAAGAGTTTGAACTGAATTCTTAGGATTTTGGCTCTAAATAGCCAACACGACTTGTAAGCCTTGAATCTTTTCTTACATTTTAATATATCACCAGTAGGGGTATTAACCCCTCTTGATTCATTAAAAAAATAGCACACTAACGAGCCATGTCGAGACACCTGGCAACTCCATACCAGGAATTGCTTGGCTTCCACCACTTCCAAATGCTACCCCAATATTGACTTCTGGTGTAGATTCAAAAGAATAGAGGATAGCTTCAGCATCAAGTATGGGTATTAGTAGAAGCTGCAGCGACATAGTATGAATCAGAGGTGGTATAAAAACTCAATTTGGCACAGATGCAACCCAACCCACTAGATAGCAATGATCCCATATGGCAAGCCACCCGAGTAATACAATAGTCGTCAATTCGAAATCCAGACTACCTTTACTGTTGTATTTATAGCATAATGGAGGCACATAATTATAAAATTGTAGGCTTTGAAGTGATGAGATAGTACCTAAATTCCTCTGTTTTTAAAGAAAGACTAAAGTCTTTGTGAAATAATACATTCAAAGTGTACCGAATCCAAAATATGAAATGACATGCAAATGAGCTATATTACAGCATTATTTCTTTGTCAACCACTCAAAATAATAAGAAAGTGTATGTCAGCATTATTCTGAAGCATTCGAGCCTCACTGGGATGTGAAGTCTCCAGTCAGAACCAGGTCTGATGACTAGAGTCATACTTATAGCATGATTCAAACCATAAGTGGCTCAAAAGCACCACTTTTAATCAGCTCTGCTCAAGTTAGGCAACTCCCCTCGCAAAAATGAACTTTCAACCCTCAGGATCAAGAAAAAAAAGTATTTCGTGAAATGACAAAAACAGGACATAACACATAAGTAAAAGAAAACTGACAAACAATGGAGAGAGAGAGAGAGGAAAGGGCATACATCGCCCTTAATGTGAAGGCTGTTTATAACAATACGACAAGTGCCGATCAGTGGCTTGGCTAATTTCGCCAGAAACATTACACTCATCTCAGGCTATCCCAATCAAATCTCAAGCTCATGACTTGCTGTAAGAGAAGAAAAATATATATCAGTAAAGATATAGGGGTAGCTACTAAATTGCATGCCCCATAAAATCATGTACGACTACAGAGTATCTACAGCATTTTGGAACAATATCAATGAAGATGGAATCAAGACTTTAAACGGAAGACTTTTAAATTGATTAAGAAAAAGATTTTGAAGTGGAATGTAAATCTTTTCAAAAATTGAAATCGACCTAGGGCTCAGGAATAAAAAATATGCATGCCATGAAATATAATCATATCAATTTATTATTTAGGTGAAATACATTACTTGGCAAGTTTTAAAATTTTATGAAAATTAGGGTGTTACAGCATCACACACAAGGTTGTTGACCTATTGATTACAATGATGAATAACTCCATCTTTCTTTGATTTGTTGACAGGTTGCAATCTTCGTTGTTCTTGCGATGAAGGAAGCCTGAGGCATTAGTAAGTGTTATGCCAAAGATAATGGGAAACAGTAAATATCTTGGCAGGAGAAGCTACCCATCATTGTGTGGGTTATAGTACAGGTATTTTCCGTCACATAGTCCTAATGATTCTTGCAGTGCACAATCATAGCGTTTTTAATTTCCTTTGTTTCCCCTAATATCACATGGCACATGGTCACCGTTTCCTTTACCTTTGTTTAGAATAAACTTTATTGATTTATTAAGTGATTACAATCGAGTTCTAATCCCTATCTTTATACATGTCTTCACGCCTCTTTGGATCGGGCGATTCATGGATCGACGTGACCATTTGCTAATCTATTATGTGGCTGAATGTTCTGATGAAGTCGGTGCCCTGTGAACACTTTGGTTTGCTTGATCTTGACGCTGTGCTCTTCAGTTTGCTTGATCTTTGGCGATGTACTCTGTTTGATCTTGTTAGCTGGCCATTTTTGTATTCATTTAAGTTTGTAATTCAAACTTGTATATTTGTAAATCTTTGAGTCTTTGCATACCAATGTCTTTCACATATTTATCAAATGTGGCTAGAGGTAAAGACTTTATAAATAAATCTGCTAAATTATCGCATGATTTAATTTGCAAGATATTTATCTCTGCACCTTCTTATAATTCATGTGGATAAAATAATTTTGGAGAGATATGTTTTGTGTAATTAGTTTTTATATATCATGTTTGTATTTGTGCAACACAAGCAGCACTATCTTCATAGATAATTGTGGGTGACTCTATTGCACCTATTTCACATGATTTTTTATATATGATCAATCATTCTGCATAACTAGACACACTCACGTGAAGACTCATATAACACAATAATTTCTGAATGATTTGTAGATGTAGCTACTAAAGTCTATTTATATGACTTTCAAGAAATAGTTGTTCCACCATGTAAGAACACATATCTTGTTTGTAACCTGACATTACAGGGATCTGATAAATAGCCAGCGTTTGCATACACGATTAATTTAGAATCTTAGTTCTTCTGAAAATATAGTCTAAGATCTATTGTGTCAACTAAATATCGTAAGATATTCTTTATTCTATTCCAATGACGCATCGTAGGAGGTGCATTGTGTCTTACAAGATAGTTTACTGCGAAAGCAATATCTGGTCTTGTGTTGTTTGCAAGATACATCAGTGCACCAATGACACTTAAGTATGGGTATTCTTGTCTCAACACCTCTTCTCCTTCTTCCCTTGGTTTAAATGGATCTTTATCCTTTTTTAAGACATGAACTATCATAGGAGTTGTAGCCGAATAGGCTTTATCCATATTGAACCTTTTCAATATCTTTTGGACATAAGCAGATTAGTGTACGAGAATACCCGTATGAAGATGTTCTAGCTGTAATCCTAGGCAAAATTTGGTTCTACCCAAATTCTTCATCTCAAACTCCGTCTTAAGATGATTCTGTGCTTCATCAATATCTTTTGTATGACCAATAATATTTAGGTCATCTATATATACTGAGATTATACAAAATCTAGTAGTGGATTTTCTGATGAACATACAAGGATAATCATCACTATTAGAGTAACCTTTATTTAGGAGAAACTCTTTCAATTGATTGTACCACATTCTTCCCGATTGTATCAAGCTATATAATGACTTAACAAGCTTTACACAGTACATGTTGCGATTTGTGTGTATATTCAAAATAGGAATTTCATTAGGAACTTTTATGTATATATCCGAATCTAATGACCCATACAAGTATGTGGTCACGACATCAATCAACTACAAAGATAGATGATTTTGTATTACCAGAGATATTAAATATCAGAAGGTTATTCCATTTATAACTAGGGAGTATGTTTTATTGAAATCAATGTCAGGTCTCTGCGTGAACCCTTGTGTAACTAGTCTCGCTTTGTATCTTACCACCTCATTGTTTTCATTTCTGTTTCAATTGAACACCCATTTGAATCCAACATAAAAGATTCTGGGAGGTGTGGGTATCACGTCAGTGAACACCTTTCTCTTCTTAAGCAAGTTAAGCTCAATCTCAATTGCTTCTTTCCACTTATTCTAGTCTGAGCACTCTTTTCACTCTGCCATGATCTTAGGATCTGGATCAGTTAGGAAATTCTCAACAATAATGGTTGAGAAACATGGGTTGACAATTATAGTACTATGGTCATATATTTATCTAAAACTGGTATAGTTGATGGAAATTTCTTGTATACCCGTTGATGTCTCATGATTCCCCAATATGAGAGTATCAGGATTTTTTGACGTGCTAGCATTTTCTTCTCTATAGCACGCTTGAGTGAGTGTTAGATTGTGAAATATCCACAAGGTGTCTATCCACCCTAGGTTGACTCATATTCACTGTTTTTTGAAGATGTCTCGTCTTCTCTTTTCTTGAACACTTATTAGGAGTGTTATCCTTCTTGGTTTGATCTACCCTCCCCCTCTTCACTACAGAACGGGACTTAGTGGCACCTTTATAATCAGTGAATGCGTCTGGCAAATTATTTGCAATATTTTATAAATTTATTATTTTCTGAACTTGTAATTCAGTTTCTTATGTACGTGGATCAGAGGATAGAATGGATTTGTCATCCCAATTTATTTCCTGATATTCTGAATGGTACTTGTAATCTCCCCTAATGCTAAAAAATAATCCTCATTAAATATACAATCAGCGTACAGGATTGTAAATAAATTCTCAGTAAGTGGCTCCAGATACTTAATAATCGACGGGGAATGATATCCCATATAGATCCCTAATTTTCTATGGGGGTCATGGAGGTACGCTTCGGTGGTGAAATTGGTGCATATACCGTGCACCCGAATTTTCACAGATGGAAAATGCTTAAAGCATTACCACGCACTAAATATAGTGGGGAAGTGCTATGATATGCAGTTGGTCATAATTGAATTAGATTAGCAGCATGTAAGACTGCATGACCCCAATAACTTATAGGCAAATTGCAGTTATGTAGTAAAGGTCTCACAATTAACTTAATTCTCTTAATTAGAGATTTAGCCAAACCATTCCAGGTGTGTACATATGGTACAGAATGTTGCACTTGAATTCTTTGAGCCATATAATAATCATTGAATGCTCGCGATGAGAATTCTGCAGCATTATCTAATCGAATAGACTGTATTCAATTTTCAGGGAAACTCGCTTTCAGTCTTATGACTTGCACCATAATTTTAGCAAAAGCATGGTTTCGTGTCGATAATAGACACACATGTTACCATCTAGTAGATGTGTTAATTGATACCATGAAATACCGGAATGATTTACTTATTGGTTGTATTGGACCACATATGTCACCATGTATCCTTTCAAGAAATTTTAGTGGTTCAGTATGTATCTTGAGAGGTGAAGGTCTCAAAATTAATTTCCCAGTTGCACAAACCGTGCATATAAAATCAGAAGTTTTGAGAAATTTGTTTAAGTTATGACCTGTGCAATTACCAATGATTTTCGCCACCATCCCTACACCAGGATGACCTAGCCTATCATACCAGATTTGGAATGCATCAACATTCTAAAAAATCATTTTATACGCAACATGTGGAACGGGTTTTATGTATGTGTAGTATAATCTAGACGGGAAAGAAGATATTCTTTCCAGAATATCATAGTCATCTCCATTAGTCTTAGTAATGAGGAGAGATTATTTATTATTCTCCTCATAAGTCACTATGTATAACTCATTCTGACGGATATCTCTATAACTTAGTAAGGTATGAGTAGAATCAGAATACAGTAATGCATTTCGATTGTTGCTTGTGTACCCATGGAAAGTATTATAGTAGTTTTTTCAGAGCCTACTATACATGTATCGCGTCCAGCGATAGTCAGAAAATTTCTCGTCCTCTTTGTGAGAGTTTGAAAATATTTTATTTCACTAAGTATAGTATTTGTGGTACAACTATCCACAAGGCATATTTCTTCATCCATTGGATTGACTTCATTATCTATATGAAATAAATATTATTTAGTATCATATAGTCACACATACATATCATTATTATTACAATTGTATCACATACAATATCTTATTATAATATAATTTAGTACCAATTATTATATATCACAAATTCTTCATAGAATAATAATAATTATTACATAGACCCATAGATAACAAATATCTATTTAAGAGATCAATGAGTCTATTTGAGGTCTCCAAACACGTCGTTTGAGTGGTACTCCACGATCGTGTTCTTCATGCCCATGTCGTTAGTGTCCATCACCTTGAACATTTCGGGGTTCGAATGTATTGTTTTTGAAGTTGAAGCCTCCTTGGTCATATCATTAAAGTGGACTTCATATGATCTTTTATTGTTGTTTGACTCCTTCAGTGATTTTTGTATAGTTCAACCAAATGTTTAGGGGTTCGGCATTTTCTGGCAAAGTGGTTTGGACCACCACATTTATGGCATGTAAATGTCTTGCTTTTGCCTTTGCCTTGACCTTTGGCCCCATTCTTTATGTTCTTGCTGTTGTGTTTGTCTTTCTTGAATTTATCAAATTTCTTATGTTGGTTTTTAGACCCATCACCTTTTTCATTACTCTTCACAATATAGTGAGCCTCTGGCAGGGGAGCACTACCAACAGAGTGTTGGTGTTGATTTCTCAATATAAGCTCATCATGCTTTTCTTCTTGGAGGAGATCATGAACAAGATCTGAGTAAGTTTGGTCATTCTTGGCACGGTATTGATGTTACAAGATCCTATCCGAAGGAAGTATAGTTTGAAGGGTCTTTTCAATTTTATCTACTTCGAAAGGTTCTTTCTCGCAAAATCGCAACCTGACACATATTTTATGAACAACATGGTTATATTCTCTAATGGATTTAAAATCCTGATGTCTTAGCATGATCCAGTCATGATTTACTTCAGACAAAATCACGGCCTTCTGCTATTCGTAACGGGTTTGAAGAGCAGCCCAAAGTACATTTGGTTCTTCTTCCATCACATATTTTGATTTTAAATCAACATGGAGATGGTTTCTTATTATGTATAAGGCATTATACTTGAATTGATCAAATAGTGGGACAATCCTCTCTTTAGGAGGTAATATAGCCTTCCAAACTTATTTTGACATCCATAGCCCATGTAGGGTAATTATGTTCATCCAAGTCAAGTTCTTCGAATTCACGAGTCATTTTCCTACAATGGTATTAACCAAAAGATTAGAATCTCCATGGTCATTTGTGATATTTTGTCAAATTCTTTCTAGAATTAAGCATGATACGATATATTGTATCCAAATGATTTCCTTTTGAAATCCTGTTTTATTGTATAATTTGTAGTATTTCCAGATTTAACCTTTATGAGTTTAAATTTTTTATTTTTATTGTGTAAATTTTCATCCAATTTTATGAAAATTTGCAAGAAATATCCAATTTTTATTGCACTTGACACAAATCTTGGCATTAATAATATTTATATTACAAGCCATTAGTAAAAATTATATTTCAGGAATTAGAATTTAGCACTATTTACAAATACCATAATTATTCAATCCAGAATACTAAAACAATATTTAATATAATTCTAATACATAGAATTTACTAAACAAAAAAATTAGTAAATACGGGCTTCTTTTGGCCCATATCACGCGCCGGCCACAGGCCAAGGCGTAGGCCTGGCCCAGGTCAGAAACCGGCTGCCTTAGGCCGGTCCAACCCACGAGTGGGATTCACCCGAGGGTATAAGAGGGGTGCTCGGTTAGGTTTAACCTAACCGAGTCTCCTCCTTCCTAGCTCGCGCCACACCTCTCCGGTCTTCTTGCTACTTCTGCACTGCCGGTGCGCCGGCGATCTCCGCCGGCTGCTAGTCTTGGCGTTGCCGTACGAGGTCATGCTCCTCGCCACACACTTGGATCTGCCTTTTCTTCTCCCTTTTTTAGTATCCCAATGCGGGTTTCAACCCGAGGTCCGGTGATGGAGACGGCGCCGGCTAGCCGACGATGCTTGGATCTACCAACGCTGGATCTCATGGCTGCTTGTTTTTTCTTCCTCTTTCGTGCCCATTAAGGATGAATCCTAACCCTAGCATGCCGGTCTTTTTTCCACCGTGCTTGCGCCAGTGGCTGAGCCGGTCCTCGGTCTTCCTCCTCGCTTTCTTCTCCTCTTTTTCCACTCTAGATCCACCATATGGCCCGATCACCATCAGGTCAAGACACTCACCTAGTCCACCCACAGCCGTCGCCGCCCTTGCCGCTCCGTTGAGCGGCCCATCGTCTTCCCCATCCCCACCCCTTCCCATCTCCCGGTTCTTAGTGGCGGAACCAGACATGCTGCACTGTCGAGTTTGAGGGGCGTGCATCGGTGACGGCGCCTGGGTGGCCGACAGTCGGTCGAGTACGGGTTGAGGTGGGTAACCGGATCACCTAACGGATGTCTCGGTTGCCTAGTGGTGAGATCCGTGGCAGTGATCCAGAGCCCAACCCATTAGGGTTAGGGTTTGCTTCTTCCGATGTTGGTGACGGTGGATCAGGTATGTGGTAGGGTGTAGCTGGTCGGTCGGTGATCGAAAGATCCGTCGTGCCCATTGTTAGGGTCTCTATCGTCGGTGACCTCCTTCCTTCTTCTGTTGCAGGTGCTCTCACCAATCCGGCCACCGTGAATGGATTGGCGCCCTCCGGTGGCCCGGACAGCCGCCCAAGATCGACTTGTGATCTTGAGGTGTAGGGTACACCAAATGGTGGTGGTGGTGGCCCGGGCAGTGACTGCTCGGGTACTCTTGGCGGAGACGGTTCCATGGGTCGGTATTGTGGGGGTGGTGATGCCGCCCTTGGTCCGCTCCTACGGGGGCGACGGTGCCACTGACGTGCAGGAGCCTGGTGTGGATGAACCTAGCGTGGAGGTGCTCTGCGTGGAGGAACCCTCCGGTTTCTGGCGAGGTCGCACCGGATCAAGTGGAGAATTGAAGTCAAGATTGTGTTGATAAGATGTTTTGCCATTCTTACCGAGTTTGTCTTCTTTTTGCCTCTGTTTTCTCCAGTTATCTCTCTTCGGCCTTCACTCAGAAGATTAGAGCGCTGATAACGTGATTAGAATAAACTTTATTGATTGATTTAGTGATTACATTCGAGTTCTAATCTCTGCTTTTATACATGTTTTCACACCCCTTTGAATCAGGTGATTCATGGATTGACACGACCATTTGCTAATCTATCGTGTGCCTGAATGTTCTGATAAGTCGGTGCCCTGCAAACACTTCGGTTTGCTTGATCTTGACGTTGTGCAGATCG
>VSTD030004379.1:0-10328 GCA_008808055.3 Sporobolus alterniflorus
GTTCTTATTACATACAACACTCTTATAGATGCCTTAGCAAAGAAGGGTGAGGTTATTAAAGCTATGGCTCTATTTGATGAGATGATAAATGGTGGAATCAGTCCTGACAACGTCACATATGGTTCACTTGTTATGAGCTTCAGCAAGAAAAACATGGCAAAGGAGGCATTGGAGCTTTTGAATCAGATGCTTTCTCTTGGCTTTGAGGTTAAAACTACTACTTTTGAATCAGAAGCTGCTGAAATACTGAGAGTGATGGTATCGAGAAATAGTAACCTTAGGAGTGCATTTTATTTATCTATAGTCTCGAGAGTTGCCATGTCAGGCCAGCTTAAAGAGGCCCAAATTCTACACCGGCAGTTAGTTGAGTGCAAGGTCCTTAAAGAAGATTCTCAATTTATTTTAAGCAGCTAGTTGGACTGCAAAAAATTCCAGAATTAATCCAACAATTCTGAAACATGTAAACCAGTTAACACAACTGGTAATTTCGGCAAGCTAATGTCTTCCATAAGGCACCACACTCCTTTTCTTTATTTAGTGGTTCTTTGTTGCAAATGCATTAGGTATGGAATTGTGGTGGTGGCATGGTTCCTGCCTTTAAGTGTCCTTCTAGATTTAGAGTCTTTCTTTCAAAACTCATGTGAAACCATGCTATTTGAATTTATCTCAAGTCAATTGTAGGTATACTTCCATCACATATAGAAGTTTTTCGAACATGTCGTGTCAATTAGTACCAGGTTACTATTATTCTATTTTAGTCGTATATACACGGTTCTGAACCATATTGCATTCAGCATATGATTGTAATTTGTAATTATCCAATTTAGTTCTAAGCCAAATTCATCATCTGGGATGATGTAAATCCATAGCAGTTTGTGTGCACTATTTACCTGGGTCAATGTCACTGCATTTGAGTTACACACGTGATTGTCTATATCAGACATTCAAAATATTGCAAATGCTTAGAGTAGTAAATGATGTCTGGCCTTTCCTTGTACTAAATTATCTAGGGTAGTGTTCCAGAATAATGGGCTGCATTGCTGAAATTGTTCATGATTGGTATCCATGTTTTTTCCGTACTGTTTCCCTGCCCCAGATATGTATCTGCTGGTCACCAATACAACTCCATATCTGTCGGCATTCATGCAGCATCACATTTGTCTTCACGTGTACTCCCTCTTTTTCCAAATTGTCTTCGTCATTGATTTTTTAAGTTATATTTGACCATTCATCTTAGGCAAACAACACCATTCATGGATCAAAAAATTAGTGTCCAGAGGAGAAGTGGTCCCAAGAACCTTTTGTTACACTCTGTGTTACAAAAATCACTAGGTCTGTCATTAGTCCACTAATCAAATGGGAATGCAATGGTTAATCAAGTTGCTAAGAGTTGGAACCAAATTCAAATTTACTCTTAATTAAATCAAATAAGAGCATTCAAATAAACTTCAAAAACTTGAACCACAAATCACTTGGAGATAATTTTAATTGCAACTAGATATAAATAGAAGCATCTTGACCAAGTTTCAAAAATTTCTGAAACCTCAAGTATTTTAAATAAATTTTAGAAGCTTTCAGCAAACCTTTTGTTTCCTAAAATTTTAATTCAAAATGAAATTCAAATCTGGGAAAGTCACAATGACAAAAGATGTTCACCATTTCAAATCATGTCCCCCAGTATTTTTATCCCAATTTTTAGAGCTTGGGAATACCACTTTCGGAACAAAATAAGTTCACCCGGTTTGAATTCAAATTTCCACAATTCAATTTCTAGGTCGGGACTCCCGTCGCCTTTCCAGTCGTACCCCTCTCTTCTTGTCGGTCCCACACGTCAATGTCTCTTTCCAATCGTACCCCTCTCTTTTTGTCGGTCCCACACGTCAATGTCACTTATTCAGGCCTGCTTGTCAACTGCCTCTCCCACACTAAGGCCCACACATCAACCTCTCTCCCTCTCTTCTTCACATCGGACCCACCTATTAGTCTCCCTTCTTTCTTCCCTGGCCGTGCATTGCGCCATGGTCTTTTCACCACGCAGCGACACTATTGCCGCGCCAGGCCTCAAGCCCCACGCTGCACGCCCTAGTTGGACCCCCTCCCTTCCCGCCCTTGTCGAGCCACAATGACTGTTAAAAAGGCACCGAGGCCCCCTCCAACGATCTCCTCCGTGAGCTTTTCGGCCACCCAAAGCACCTAGACGCTTTCTACCCCCTCCCTTGCCCTCATCGAAATTTCGCTGCGACGTGGCCACCATGCCCTTCTTCGGTGAGAACTGCCAACGCGTGCCTTCCTCCTCTTGAGCTCTGAATTGACCCTCGCCTCACTTTCCCCTATCGCTCCCGTTGCAGCAGGGACCACCCGAGCTTCTGTCGGCTGTCTTGAGCACCTCCTCCGCAATCAACCGTTGATGTGTCGATGAGTGTTGCTGCCTCCCCATCACCTCGCTCCTCCACTAATCCTCTTCACTTGTGATCTGGCCCAACGGGTGCGTCGACTGTTGCCAGTGCTCAAGTCGGAGGCCTTCGGTCGCCTCGGCTACCGGCGAGCATGACGTCGCGTGGGCCACCAGCCTGCTTAGGTTTGGCCTTTGGGCCGAAAATCGGCCCAGTAGTCAGAATTAATCTTTTGTTTTCAAAAATTCGTTAGGTTAAATATTTCTAGAAATTGACTTGAACTTCCAAAATTCATAGAAATTTGCATAAACTTCATAATTTTTTTTGTCATAATCCTTTTCAAGAGATCTCTGCAATAAACTTGAAAACTAAATAAAGTACACAATATTCTCTTGCATATAACTCCAAGAATTCAAACTTTGATTGATTTATTTGTAAATTACCCTTGCATGGAAAAAACTTCCATTTTGGCATGGCACTTCCTTTAAGTATAACCAGCCTGCAAAAATTACCAAATACTCAGAAAGTATTTAAATCTTATGTTATTAAAGTTTAGGCTCTTAACTTAATTATAAATCAATATCAAACCAAAAGAAAATCCTCAAAATACTTTATATGAAATAAATACATATATCACTATCATATAATATACTTATGCTTTGCACATATCATATTGCATGGTTTAATTGTTGTTCTTTATGCAAACGAGTAGAACATTAGTGCATGAAGCAGGAGCTGCAGGTGGAGCAAGCGTCAGTTGAAATTGTTACTAACATTTTTATCCTGAACAAGGTAAGCCTCGGTGCATCCCACAAAAAAATCCTTGATTTTTACTTTAAATCATTACTTTACAATAAGTTTGATTGTGCATTAAGTTTATATGAGTTGATTAACATCGTAGATGTATTATATTTAACCTCTCGGATTATCCTTGACTATCCTTTTTAGTAGTTGTAAGCTGTTAGTAAATGTTAGACATAGTTGTAAGGTTCGGTAGAGATCGGGTGGCATGAAGATCACGCTTACTAACATTTTTATCCTGAACAAGGTAAGCCTCGGTGCATCCCACAAAAAAATCCGTGATTTTTACTTTAAATCATTACTTTACAATAAGTTTGATTGTGCATTAAGTTTATATGAGTTGATTAACATCGTAGATGCATTATATTTAACCTCCCGGATTATCCTTGACTATCCTTTTTAGTAGTTGTAAGCCGTTAGTAAATGCTAAACGTAGTTGTAAGGTTTGGTGGAGATCGGGTGGCATGAAGACCACGCTATGATGTTATACACTTAATTGTTAGAGATTTATGTTGATGATGTTACCTTGAAATTGGACGAGCCTATTAGGGAAAAGTAGAGGACTATCAGTTGGGAAGGGCGGGAGAGTGATATGGAAAGCACATACCTTCAAGATTGTAGCATTCGTTTGTGTTGGTTAAGGACCGATGGGTTAACCTCTGTGAGTAAGTATTGAACGTATTAATCATATGCTAGAGATGTAACATGTCGTCAATAAATGCTTGACTTTTCCTAACTGCTTCAATGACTGTTATGTGAAGGAAACTGGGTGGGTACCCGTGGATCGGTCAGCCGGCGTGTTGTGGATCGAGACGGGAGTCCTTTTTCTCGAAAGCAGTGAATTCATTCAAACTCCATTTACAACTATGTGAAATGTTATCGTGTACATGTCGTGTGTATCAGGTTTCTCCTATATGATGTAAATCGTTTTGAATTCTCGTGACTCTCAGATATGAATAATCTTGTGACAATCGGCACGTAGTTAATTTATCAAAATTAATGGAAGGAAGGTTTAAGTTTGAATTGCTATAATTATTTGTTTGAAAACTCTTATTTGGTTAGTTTAAGTTGCAATTTTACTTAAAATGATTTGAATGGGGATAAAATATGAAAGTAAGAATTTACTCATAGCGTGGGTTTATGCAGTCATAGAGTCATCCCCTTATGTCTTGCATATTAGAAGTCAGTTGTATTTTGCCATTTTATCGGGTAAGTCTTGTTAAATATTAGTTGCTCAGATTTTAACTTTTATTACTTTGTGTAGGTGCTTTTTTCTACCTTCTAGCTCCATCTTTAGGGTAAAATGTTTAACAATGTATCAGTTGCTTAATTACTCTGATGTAACTAACGAATCTATTGTAATAACACTTTTATTCAGGCTTACAATATATATGATATATTATGTGTTGTTATTTCAATAATGACCTCATACTTATCCTGATTACAACTAATTGCCCTTGTTGAGAGTGGCGACATCACTTTTTTGCTCTAGCCTCAGATATTAGTGATTAGTGTGGCACTGATAACTAAAGAAGACAGAGCATTTGGGGTCGGCAAACACAACAGGAAGGCTTGTAACAAAACAAAATCCTTGATAGAAATGCAGCTGTGTTCAAAGAATTATTGGCATTACTCATCAAGCTGTCAATCATCAAACAAGAAATAAAATCTTTGAAGGGTACTCGTGTACCAATATGTCTCCTCATTGCACTATATTACTGTGAAAACAGAGAGAACATAGAATTATCAATCATTTGCACTATATTATAGTGATTAAGAACGTGTTTGACATAACTTAGAGTAAAACTTTGGAGCCTGGAAAAACTTAGAGAGCTGAAAAAAGTAGCTTAATACCTAAACTTCGGAGCAGCTAACTCTGTAAAAATTTTGCCCGGCGGTCCCCTGCATCGACGACCACTTCGTGGCTTGCTTGAGCGGAGGTGAGCCTGTTTTCTCCTGCCCGCTAGATCCAATCGCCTCTGGTTCGGTTCTGCGGAGGTTGAAGTGTGGCGTCGAGGCTCCCGTTGGGCATGAGCTCGTAGATGATGAGGTTGAAGAGTGGCCGATTGTTGCTCGAAGGGCTCGCGCCGCCGCGTAACGGGAGCGCGCGCTCGCGTACGCGTCCGCGTGCCGGCAGCGGCACCACGACGACAAAGCCGGCCTCGGCCTCGAGTGGCTCGAGCGCTGGATGGCCGCGCAGGTGCATCTGCAGCACGTGCCGGGCCACGCCGCCGCCCTGGCCGTTGGCGTCAGCACGCGTCCCAGCAGGGTGGCGTACACTTGAGTTTGAGTTTGTTTGGCTTGAGCTTCAGTGCTTCACAAGCATAAAAATGACCGTGCATTGAGATGTGTAATCTCTGAAGGTGCTCAACGAGTTATTTTCTTCTTCTTTTTGCATATTTGTTGTTTGCAATGTACAGCTAGCTGTGTTGATTTGTCTCCGATTTCTGCGTAGAAGCTCTGAATACTTGGCCAAAATGGAGAAGAATAAGTTGGGAACTTGCAATGTACTGTATTGTTGTTAGCTTGACTGATGGCTGGAATGAGAATGAAGTCTTTATCCTGTAATATTTGAGACTTTAATTTTGTTACATGGTTAAATATTTTAATTTTCTTTAATGAATTTATACTCATGATGAAAATATTAATGAAAATATAGTTGATAAAAATATTGGTGAAAAAATAATTATACAAGCTTCATTATCTTCAATATTGTAAAGATCAAACCAAGGATAATAATGTCTTTCCAATCTTAAAAAACTATTTTCTAGAGCTCTGAATACCTATGTTGTATAAGCTGTAGTTCTAAGCTAGAATTCTGGAGCAGAACAACTCTAGGATGAAGCAGAGTCATTTTAAACACACTCTAAATCACGGTAAGGCTGACTCCAACAGTGCCTACTGCAGTTTGGCAGTCAACCTTACACTGATGCCATCAGCTCTGGAGCATGCGCTGGCGCAGCACCTCCATACTGAAGTAGATGGCATGGAAGTAGCTCGGTTACCCCAACGCGGCATATCCATTTATGTAGTGTAAATGTCGGTTTACACTGTTAATTCCAAATACACGACTTGCATAATCGGGAGTGTCTTCAACGCGACAATGCATTTTATAGTGCATATACATTTTGCACTGACATTGTACTAAATTGCTATGAGAAGTTCTCCAACAATACATACAAACCGGGGATGCATTTTACACAGGAGAGTATATAAAATGGATCTTCTCCCTACTATCATACATTTTTAGCACCTTTTCCACGCGGTCACACTACTTTTTCCCAAACCCGAGGCTAGCCCACCTTTATTTTACAGCTACATGAACTAAATGCATCGTGAATTGCATTGCCGCATTCATGTTGTGCCATTTTAGGTTTGAACCGGCCATATGCACTACGGTCGTTGGGGGAAGATGAGAACGACCAGCCCCAATTGAGAGCAATTTCAAGAGACTAGCTAAATCATTTTATAAAGATAAATATGATTATTTTGTAAAAAAATCCTCTCATCTTCTGAGTTTTTTTCTCTTCATTCGGGATTCCTGGTGGTTAGAGTTGATTTTAGATTTGGTTTTCATCACATTTTTTTAGATTGTTTCTATTTTAGAGACTAACTAAAATATGTGAATTTAAAATTAGTTTAGAGAGGCTATTGTAGATGACTCAGTCCTCTCTTAGAGCATCTCTAACAGAGGTGATAAACAAAATAGTATATTAAAAATATAGGCCTTAGGATAATAAAATAGTCTCCAACAATAATCATATTTTATAAAAAAAATTATCAAATAATTATAGAGTTCAGCCTTGTGAATACTTCACCTATTATAGCTTTATGCTCATTTTCCATATCATCGCCAAACCCAGGCACCCAGCGCTCGACTGGCGGCAGTGAGCCGGTGTCGGAAGGAAAAGGAAACTGGAGGCCCAACCCTGCTAGGCCCACATGTTATAGTGATCCAGCATAGGGAGAGTTATTTATCGCAACTTAATTGCTGCTAGTTGTTGCGAAAGTTGTAGTAGTTTCAATGTATCAAGACAAACGAATATGTAACTCTTTATTAATCATTGTCTCTTTTTATACATGCATGTGGGGTGAACAGACGGGTGACGAATGGGTGCGGCCGTTTGCCGCCGGCGACCATTCGATGACGACCGTTCGTGAAGCTTTTCTTGAGGATGAAACATTGTTCACTTGGGCCTTGTGGGCCCAATCCTTTGTTTGGGCTCCACTATACATTTGTGTAGAATTTGATTCTTGACACTCCCCCTTGGACAATTGATGCTTAATTGGCATGTATAATCCTTCAAAAAACCAGTGGGAAAATGAAGGACATAATACTGTTACTGTCATGAAAAACTCCTATAACTCAATGGGATAATTTAGGAGAAACACTATCAACATACTTATGTCTCCAACGTCTCTTTGTAAAAACTCTGTGGAAAAAATCAAGAGACAGGCATATGCATGTGTGCACATTGCCTCATTAAAAATCTTTCAATGGGAAATTCTTATAAAACTCATAAAGGAAAAGAGTACAATGTGATACATTTTATCAGGATACCTTATAGGGGTTCTCCCCCTAAACCTTGCAAATCTTTAAGTCTCCTCATACCAATATCTTTGACACATTTGTCAAATATAGCAAAAGGTAATGACTTTGTGAATAAATCTGTAAGATTATCACAAGATTTTGTTTGCAAGATACTAATTTCCCCATGCTCTTGTAGCTCATGTGGGTAAAACAATTTTGGAGAAATATGTTTCGTATAATTAGTCTTTATGTATCATATTTGCATCTGAGCAACACAAGCTGCATTATCTTCATAGATAATCGTAAGTGACTCTAAAGCACCTATACCACATGATGCCTCTATGTGGTTAATTACTCTACGCAACCAGGCACACTCACGTGATGCCTCATATAATACGATAATTTCTGAGTTATCCATGGATGTTGCTATTAAAGTTTGTTTTGTAGACTTCCATGATATAGCAGCCCCTCCATATAGAAACACGAATCATATTTGTGATCTGCTATTTTATGGATCAGACAAATAACCAGCATCTACATATCTGATTAAATCTGACTCTTAATTTCTTTGAAAGAATAGACCAAGATCTATTGTGCCCTTCAAATATCGTAAGATATTTTTAATGTCGTTCCAATGATGCGTTGTAGATGTTGCACTATGTATTGAAAGATAATTTACCACAAATGCAATGCCAGGTCTAGTGTTGTTTGCAAGGTACATAAGAGCACCGATGGCACTGAGGTATGGGTATTTAGCTCCCAAACCCTCTTCTTCCTCTTGTTTTGGCCTAAATGGATCTGTATCCTTTTTCAATGCATGAATGATTCTCCAATACTTTCTTGACATAAGCAGGCTGGTGTACAAGAATCCCCGTCTGAAGATGTTCTATTTGTAAACCTAAACAAAATTTGATTTTACAAGACGGTGGCTCATGAGAGGTTCTACAAGGATGTAGCACATGAGCCGCTTTGCCCTGTAGTTCTGAAGGATTCAGCTCACCATCGCACTTCTCCTCCTCTAGATGTGGCTCCTACTCGCACTGCCCACAGCGGTGGTTCCTCCTCCTCCTCTAGCTCCAACTCCAGATTCTTGAAGATGTTCTGGAGTATCTTTGCTATGTGTCGTCACACAGATCAGCGCATGGATGTGATGGAGCATCTCCTCGACATTATTCACCACAAGTAGGAGTTCATTCACAGTCAGAGGGATGAGCCTCTTATTGAGTTTCTAGATGAGCATGTCTACCCTCTCGTACCTGACCCCTATGTCTCACTAACTCCTGCTGAGTTAGCCGCTTTTGGCATAGGCCCCACTCATGCTCCTGCCGGCAACAACAACAGCGATGATGGTGATGAAGAGGCGGCCAACGACGACGAGTAGTTGGTGCAACACCTTCCACTTCTTCGAGTCTTTTTCCTTTTTGGTGTCTTGACACCAACGGGGGAGAAGATAGTTATCTCTATCAGTTTTTCATTCCTTCTAGTGTGTTATGGTCATAAGTTGTACGTGTGTTGGTCATATGGACAAGAACTTATTTATGTTTGGCTTGTAAAACATTTATGGAGATTTGAACCTTATTATGCTTATCTATCCTTGTATGATTATGTTATGATATTTGTGATTGTGCCTTGTTGATTCATGTTGGTGTAATCTTGTGTCCTTTCATATTGTATCACTATCTTGTCACTTGATTACACTTGTTCCATTAGGCACCCCACATTTTACAAAATTGTACAAATGAGCTCTCACATGCGCCTTAGTGTGAATTTTGTGCTTGTTCAATTCATGCATATCTTTAGGGGGAGCTCCATGTACACATTTGAAAAACAAAACTCTATTATGCTTGTTTATTGAAAAACTCTAAGTGTTATCATCAATCACCAAAAAGGGGGAGATTGAAAGTTCATCTAGCCCCCCGTGTGGGTTTTGGAGGATTGATGACAAAAAAATAGAGGTCTAAGTCTGTCCTTGCGTTAAGAGTTTTGTAGAGTATCACATTGAAAAAGGTAATACAGACGTGCTATTAAATTTTATATGGCCTATAATGAAGAAAAAAGAAAAGTCATGAATACCTTTGAGGATTAGACAGATTTTATTTTATTTGTGTCCTAAGAGCTCCATACTATCAAGGAGGATGCATCGAGTAAGTTGGTGAAGTGCAAATCGTTGAAAAACACCTTCCAATCCAAGTTGCCAGAAAATCCAGACATATACGGTCTCCTGACCGGGTTCTAGTAAGCTTTACCGGACATGTCCCCCCAACCCCAGTCTGGACATATCTGGGCCACTCTAATCCTTCCAGATTACCAGACTTATCCAGGTCCGTTGCCAAGTTCCAGTAAGCAATATCGAACATGTCCGGCTCCTAGAACAGGCATGTCTGGTCAACTCTCTCTTTACAGCAACCAAGTCCTTTTGTCAGACTTATCCGGTCGGGTCACCGGGTTTCAGTAACATTTTCTGAACATATCCGGTCCTTGGACCAGACATGTCCGGCCTCTGTGTTTTAACCCGGGTTAAGTCCCGACACCGGACATGTCTGGTGCCAAGGCTGTGTTCCAGTAACCTTTCTCAGACATATCCGATCCCCTAGCCAGACATG
>VSTD030004380.1:0-10327 GCA_008808055.3 Sporobolus alterniflorus
GGGAGAGCCATGGGACATGTATCAGCATCAGAGCTCATCTCTGAGGCAGGGCGCGGTCCGGAGCCGAAGGACGCGTGTCAACGCCAGAGCCCTCCTAGGCGGCGAGGCGGGGTCTGATGCCGAGGGAAGCCTGGCGCTGGAGCCCTCCTGAATGGTGAGACGAGGTCTGGAGCCTCAGAACACGTGGCAGCACCGGAGCCCTCCTAGGCGGAGGGGGCGGGGTCTGAAGCCTTAGGACACGTGACAACATCGGAGCCTTCCATAAGCAGGGAGGCAGGTTTCGTAGCTGTGGTGGCACATGACAACACGTGGGCGCATGCCTTGCCCTTTGTCATGGCTTGAAGCCAGTACACGGGGGTACCCGGTCAAGCAGGGTACCGACAGTGGCCCTCGGGCCCATCTCGGGAGAGGCTGTGAACCCGCAGGTGGGGACAACATCTTTTTTCCCATGTAGCTTTTCTGAAATTCGGTCTTGACTGTTGATGTGGTAGTGCGCCTCTGCCATTGGACAGGCGTCCGCATCTGATTTGTGCGTCATGCCGAAGTGTGCATCATGGCTAATGAAAGTGCTACTACGGCGGTTCCAAGGTGGCAGGGGCCACTTAGGTGCAGCGGGCGTCGTGGGTGTCGAGACAATGACTGCGACGGTTCTTGAATCAACGTGATTGTCGTGCACTGCGTGTAGCGTCTATGGAGCGCCTTGCCTCCTCGAGTTACCGATTGGTTGACCCATGCTGACTAACTGACGGGCCCCGAACCCCCTTGTCAGTGTCGGGGTAGATTGCACGAGGGGTGTGGACACCAAGCGTCGCACACGACATTTTCCAAACATATTGTGAGTGGATAAATGTGGAGGGAATCTGGCTGGTAGATTCAAGCATCTGCATTCTTGTTTTCTTGCGCATAACTTATTTGCCTTCTCTCCTTCGACCTTGAGCCTCCGGCTTCTTCCCAACTCTGTCCACCGATCGTGGCGATGGCGTCCAACCTCCCGCGTTCACGCCTCCGAACGGAGGATGACCTCAAGAGGCTGAGGCGGTTGCTAGGCTGGCAGTCACTAGGGCTCGATGAGTGGATGTGGCGTGGCACCTTCCCGCTCGTCAACCTTTAACCATGAGAGTTCATCTTTTTCTCCTGCTACACCACGACTGGGCTGGTGTCACCGGTGTCCTCCTTCCTCTTCACGCTACTGGAGTTCTACGGGCTCCAACTGCAGCACCTATCACTGCACTCTCTCATTCTGGTGGCAATTTTTGTCCACTTATGTGAGATGTTCATCTGCATGCGGCCATCAGTCAGCCTTTTCCGGCTATTCCACATGCTGCAGTGGTCCGGGAAGGGCTCAGGCTTGATTGATGCCTACTACTTCCAGCTTCGGGCCAAGGGCCCGATCGTGTACATCGCACCCATCAACCCTAGCAAGTGTGACCGCTAGAGAGAAGAATGGGTGATCGTATGAGCCGACGTCGATGACCGCCTGGTGCTACTGACTGAGTCCCCGATGGCCAAGCACAGTGATTGGGAGGAGGTCTCGAAGCTGCACAGGGCCTACGAACCCGTGATTAAAATGATCAAGCACCTGACGAGCCATGACTTCACAACGGTGATGGTGCTACACGACTTCCTGTCGAGACGCATCACACCTCTTCAGGATCGTGCCCACCCAACGTGGTTGTATACTAGAGAAGGCGACACCACACGGCTGGAGCGCGGTCACGATTCAGATTTGGCCCCAGACGTGTTGGGTGCCCTGCTGGGGAGGTTGAGCCCCGACCTGTCTTCAGTCGACTTCATCACTCCTCCAGCGATCTATGCACCCATGTGCTCGAACCAGGCGACACAGACAAGGCTGCTGAGGGATCTGCCCATGCTGGATGATATTGGTATTGCAGCGCGGTAGAGGGGTGACAAGTCCCAAGGTGTCCAGATCCCTGGGGCAGACGTAGCCGGCGGCTAAGGCAATGTGAGCACTGGCCCCGGCTCTGACAAGGGGAAAGGGAAGGCGGCACCTCAAATCGTACTCAGCGATATTGAGGTGTCGTCGGAGGAAGATGACATCCCTTTGCAGAGGAGGATGAGGTCATTTCATAGTGGCGGGTCCACAATCAACAGACCCCAACTGTCAAGGCAGCAGGCTCCTGGGGTGGCCACCGCACCGCAGGCAGACCCAAGGGTGGTGGTGTCGACAACGCCCGGTGGGTCCGACGATGACGGGTCCACCACAACAGCAAGGGAGGCCTCAATGGCAGCATCAGCTGAGAAGGCTGCTGAGGTGAGAATGGCAGAGGAAGCCGCAACGGCAAAGGTGGCTGAGGAGGCCACAACGGCGAAGGCGGCCGAGGAGGCCATGGCGAAAGTGACGGTGGATGAGGCCATGATGAAGACTGCGGACCAAGGAGTTGCGGGGGCGAAGGCCACCATGGAATCAGCGGGCTCCGGCCCGGCTCCTCCTACCCCAACGGTGGGAATCAATAGAGCGACTGCGGTGGGTGGCTCCACTCCTCCTTCCAAGCGGTTCCGCTGCGCCTGGAAGCCGCAGTATGCAGAGCATATGTGTAGTCGCCTTTCTCTTTTCAGTTATATGCACTATATTTGATTGGAATTTGTGTTGTTCAGTGCACCTGCCACGGGTATGACGGGGTTCGGAGCTGGTGGAGCCCAAGATGCTCCTGAGGTTCCCGGCCCCCAGGACTCACCAATTCAGGTAGCAGACGGCGACGGGATCCCGGCCCCGGATACAACCACAGTGGCGGAGGCCACAGCTTCTCTGGTGATGAGTGAGGCAGCTGCTAGTGATCCTGCTGCCTCGACTGACCCAGCGCCCGGTGCACCATCTTCCCCACCTCAGATGGTGGCTGCTACTGCTTCGGCGAGTGCTGATGACAACGTCATCGAGGAGCCCGAGGTCATCATGATGCACCCTGGTCTCAGGGCAACGGGGGTTGTCTACCTCTCTGAGGCGATGGGCACGACCCATTATGTGCTAAACCAGGCACATGATGTGTTCCATCGGGAGAGGGAGAACATCAATGAAGAACGGCTGCGCCTCTCGGTGTGGGTCTCCCTGCTTAAGAAGCGGACAACCTCTAAGAAGGAGAAGGCGGAGGTGAGGCAAAAGAACCTTGGCGTGATGGAGATCCTATTCAGCAGAAGACAGGCTGTAGCTGACAAGTTAGACGCCCAAGCGTAGTAGCTGCTACACGATGCCAATGAGCTATATGACATAGCTGAGGCTCGTGCCAATGCCACCATCAAGCAACAGGAGGACCACAACGCACAGGCGATGACTATGGCTCAACAGGAGCAGGAAGTGCAGACTAGGACCTGAAGCTGCAGTTCAGGAAGGAGCAGGATGCCCTCAGGCTCAAACGTGAGCTCGAAGCCCTCACATCCCGCGAGTCTGACCTCAGCAGCCGTGAGGCCACCCTAGCGGCGGAGCGGAAGGATCTGGAAGAGGTCTGTGAGCTCGCTGCCTACACCAGGGGCGTGCGCCTGAACTCTAGGGAGGAAGAGCTAACGGATAGGGAGAAGCGGCTGGTGGAAAGGGAGCAGCAACAAGCAGAAAGGAAGCTTCAGGAGCCAGTTACTACTCACAGTAAGCTGGAGGAGCTCCAGGCAGCCTGGGCAGGCAAGGCACAGAAAGTCTAGGACTTCCCAGGCTAGACCGAGGCTACACTGGTGCCCCTCGGCTTCAATCCCCTCTGCACCAGGGATCCTGTGGAGGTGGTCAGCGCCACGCTCTCGCTTCTTTACTCCACAAGAGACAAGATGCTGAAGCTGGAGGCAGAGGGCTGTGCCCTGGTGGAGGCAGTGGCGGAGTATGTGCTGACATGCTTCTGGAGCTGCGACCCCCAAATCTCCCTTGAGCCTGTGGCACAAGGGCCCGTCGTAGAGATGGAGGAGGCTACCTAGGCCGGCGTTCAAGACACCGTGAAGCTTGTAGCTATGCGGTTCGATTGTGAACCCATAGACGCGTAGGGCTCTCCACTTCTGTTTGTAGCTGCCGAGTCTTTTGTTATTTGTAAATAAAGTTTGTCTTGCTTCGGTTGAATGATATTTGTCGTAATTGCTCTCTCCGAGTCCTCAGCAACGTGAGGACCCAAAAAAATTCTATGGAAAATATGTCCTGCTCGTAATGGTAGTATGCACTGTAGTGGCCCCCTAGGAGGCGATGCTAGAAGTCTAGGAATCACTACCACTTAGTGCAGGACGTCAACGGCTGGCCCCCTGGGAGGCAGTGTTGGAGAATCCGAGACCGCCCATGATCAATGCTCAGAAACGTCAATGACGGCCCCCCTGGGGGTGCTGCCAGAGAATCTAGGAGCACCTACCATCAACGCTTGGAAAACGTCGACGATGGCCCCCTGGGAGGTGCTACTAGAGAATCTAGGAGCGCCCACCATCAACGCTAGAAAACGTCAACGGTAGGCCCCCTGATGAGTGCTGACGGAGATCCAGAAACGCCCACCATCAACATTAAAAAACGTTGACTGTGGGCCCCCTGGTGGGTGCTGACGGAGATCTGGGAGCGCTTGCCATCAACGTTAAAAAATATCGACGGCGTGCCCCCTGGCGGGTGCTGACGGAGATCCAGGAGCATCCACCATCAACACTAAAAAGCGTCGATGACGAGCCCCCGAGCGGGTGCTGCCAGAGATCTAGGAGCGCCCACCACCAACTCTTAGAAACATCGACGGTGGCCCCCAGGCCCCCATGGGGGGTCCGGTCCCCATCTGGGATCTGAAGGGTGTCTTGTAAACCTGCATGGATTTGATAGAGAAAGAGTAATTCTGCTCACGGGTCCTGCTACTCTACGCTAGGTCCTGCTATGACTGATGACCCTTCGTCGGCTTACGAGGCATGGGTAATTCAGTGTGACACTACTCAGGTTATGATTAAGTACCTATTCAGGGGCTGCGGCATCCGGACCCCTAGTAATCAGCCGATAGCATCCGGGAGGTGGAGTGTGCTTGCTTAAGGTACAGGATCAGGCTAAGTAGGTTGCACATACTGCCCCCCCCCATTAGCAATAGCCTTTCTAAGGGGCGGCCATCTGGCAGCATGGGACCCCATGTAGGAAAATAACCAAGGGACCCTAGGTAGGTCACAAGTACCTCAAGCAGACCCGCCTGTGACAAGGTTGCATAACTCGGACAAGAGGCGAGAAAGAGAAAAGCAACGGACCACATGAGGGTTAAGAAAATGCAAAAACATACGTAAAACTAAAGCATAATTTTATGAAGATAATTGCAAACATGGTGAGGCTAAAAGATTCCGTAACATGATAGTACATAAGAGAAAACAGGCTGACCCAAGAAGGCAACTACCAACTCTGGATGATAAGGGAAGCAGGTCCCGCCAGAGTTTAGTTGCTCCAAGCACTGCTTCTAGACACTATGACAATCTATACAAGAAAAAATGGTCTCATCACTGTACTAAGGATAAAACTTATGTTGGTGCTCTATGTTCTATGGATTTGGCAGTGGTATTCCATCTTCCTCCGCCAGGTGGATGCATCCAGGCCGGCAAACTTGTGTCACCCAAAAAGAACCCTCCCAGCGGGAGGAGAGCTCGTTCAAGCCTTCATGGGAAGTATGCACCAGAGCACCAGATCATCATAGCACCGAAGCGCCTGGTGGTACCGTGCATTTCAGAGAGCTAATTGCCATCTTCTTTCATCGACAAGGTCGACCTCATCACGCCGAAGCTAATCCTATGCGGTTTCATCGTATGACTGCACACGAGGGGGGGGAGACCATGGTGACTTCTAGAGGGATAAAAGCCTCGGCCCCATACACCAAGAAGAAAGGCGTCTCCCCTATGGCCCGACTTGAAGATGTCCAGTTGGTCCACAATGCGCACAGAAGCTCATCAATCCACTTGGCACCATGTTTCTTCAAGCAGTCATAGGTGTGTATCTTGAGGCCCTTGAGGATTTCAGCGTTGGCTCTCTTGACCTGCCCATTACTCCTTGGATGAGCAACAGACACATAGCAGATTTGGATGCCAAGATCCTCACAGTATCCTTCGAACGCGCTGCTGGTGAACTAGGACCCATTGTCGGTGATGATCCTGTTCAGGACCCCAAACCTGCAGATGATGGACTTGATGAACTTGATTATGGACTGCTTGTTGATCTTGACCACAGGAGTTGCTTCCGGCCACTTGGTAAACTTGTCGATGGTGACGTACAGATATCAGAATCCTCTGACGGCCCTCAGGAACGGACCTAGGATATCCAACCCCCATACGGCAAACGACCATGAGGACATGATCATTTGCAGCATCTGCGCTAGTGTGGTAATCCGCTTGGCATGGAACTGTCACGCCTCGTATCTCTTTACTAGCTTGACGACATCCTGGAGGGTTGTAGACTAGTAGAAGCCATGTTGAAAGGCTTTACCGACCAGTGTGTGAGATGAAGCATGGTTGCCGCACTTGCCTCCATGGATTTCTGTGAGTAGCTCACAGCCGTCTTCCTAGGTTATGCAATGCATTAGGACGCCGTTGGCGCCACGCCAGTAGAGATCCCCTTCTACCAGCGTTCATCTCTTAGCCACATAAATGATCCGCTCAGCGGATACATGTTCATCAGGAAGGATGTTGCCTTTTAGGTAGTCCCGGATCTCCGTGATTCATGCATTGGGACCGTCCTGAGCATCTGGATCTTACGCGCCGGGATTCATGGAGTCTCTCATGATGCCTACGATCCTTGGTGGGCTCCAGATGAACAGGGCCACCGGGACCACCAGCTTCGAGGTGCTGGTCTCGCCCCCTGCACCCGGTTCGGTAGGCTGGACTATAGGTCGCTGCAACCGCTACTCAAAGACTCCTTCAGGCACGGGAGCCCACGTGGAGGCCTTTGTTGACAGCTCATCGGTGACTGCATTGTTGGGATGGGGAATATGTTGCAGGTCCAGGACCTCAAAGTCATTTTCCGGCTTCTGTGCATGGAGCAGGTAGGTGGCCAACTGTGGATCGTTGTAGCTATATTCGCCCTTGACTTGCTTAATGATTAGCTGAGAATCACCTTTCACTAGCAGCTGGCGGACCCCAAGAGATAGTGCGGTACTTAGCCTGAAAATGAGGGCCTCATACTCTGCCATGTTGTTGGCTGCCTTGAAGTCGAGATGCACCATGTACTTGAACTGCTCCCCATCAGGAGTGAGAAGCAGGACCCCCACTCCGGCACCCTGCTTGCGTGAGGAGCCATCAAAGAAGCGCGTCCAGTGAGGCTCGGTGAAGACCGGAGCCTTGGCCTCTGGCTCTCTATCACCCGGGGCCCCTGGGCTGCACGATGGCGGTGTCCAGTCTGCCACGAAGTCAGCTAGCATCTGACTCTTAACCACATGACGCGACAAGAAATCCAGCTCGAACTTGGCCAGCTCTGCTGCCCACTTAGCAATGTTTCCAGTTGCATTGGGGTTGTGGAGCATGGCCTTCAGTGGGTATGAGGTCACCACTAAAATCTTGTGAGTTTGGAAGTAATGGCGCAACTTCCTTGATGTAATGAGGAATGTGTAAAACAGTTTATGCACCTCTAGATATCTTGTCTTGGCATCATGGAGGACCTCAGTGATGTAGTAGATCGGTTGTTATACGGTCCAGACCCTCCTAGAGGGGTCCAGTGGATCGATCTCCATTGACTCAGGGGCCTGGAGCTCCTAGCCCCCAGGACCCGAGGGCACCTCTGGGGGCTGAGACCCTATGGTGTGCTGGCTATCGGGACCCGGAGTGGGTTCCAAGATCTGGGACCCAAAAGCCTCTTGGTCCTCAGGACCTAAGGGCACCTCCGGGAGCTGGGACCCGATTTGGGGTTCAGGGCTCAGGGTAGGCTCCGGGATCTGGGACCTAGAAGCCTCTTTTTCCCGTGGCCCTTCTGCAGGGTCCGGATCCTGGGATCCAGATCCGACTGTCGGTGCTCAAGATCTGGGACCCAGAAGCCTCTTGGTCCTCGGGACCCGAGGGCACCTCCGGGAGCTGGGACCCGATTTGGGGTTCGAGGCTTAGGGTGGGCTCCGGGATCTGGGACCCGGAAGCCTCTTTTTCCCATGGCCCTTTTATAGGGTCTGGGTCCTGGGATCCAGATCCGGCTGCCGGGGCTCCCTTCAGCGCTTGAGGTTACTTTGGTTCCGGCCGCTCTGTGACAAGTACCATGCTTACGACTTCAGCTGTAGCTATGATGTAAAGCATCAAACGCTCGTCGGGCTCCGGAGCCACCATGATTGGCAGCGACATCAAGTACTATTTTAGCTCCTGGAATGCCTCATCTACTTCTTCGGTCTAGACAAAGGGTCTGGACTTCCACAGTGGCTTGAAGAATGGGAGAGCCCGCTCCGCCAGTATAGAGATAAACTGGCTGAGCGCGGCCAGGCATCCCGTTAGCTTATGGACATCCTTGATGCGGGCTAGCGGCTGCATCACTTCGATCGCCTTGATCTTCTCTAGGTTGGCCTTGATTCCTCGGTGTGAAACCAGGAAGCCAGGTAGCTTTCCAGCAGAGGCCCCGAACACACACTTGTCTAGGTTCAACATTGTGCACATCGAACGCAACTTGTCAAAGACTATGGCAAGATTGTCCAGCAGAGATGAGTGTGATTTGATCTTAACAATGATGTCATCAACATACACCTCAACCAGGTCTCTTATTAGGTCCCCAAATATCTTATGCATGGTATGCATAAAAGTAGGAAGAGCATTTTTAAAATCATAAGGCATGGACACAAAGCAAAATAGGCCATCTACTGTTATAAATGTGGTATGTTCTTCATCTTCTCTAGACATAGGTAATTGATGAAAACTAGAATAAGCATCTAGGAAGCACAGTAGATCACAACCAGAGATAGAATCCACGATTTGATCTATTCGTGGAAGAGAGAAGGGCTCTTTGGGGCATGCCTTGTTGAGACAAGTGTAATCGATGCACACCCGAAGTTTCTCGTCGGTCTTGGGGATGATGACAGGGTTGGCTAGCCACCGCGGATGGTGGACCTCCCGTATGAAGCCAGCGTTGAGCAGCTTCTTGAGTTCTCCACGAATGAAATTTTGCCACTCAATGGACTGCTTCTTGGTCTTCTGCTGCACCGGCCTGGCATTGGGGTAGATCTTCAGATGGTGCTCAATCACCTCCCTAGGGATCCTAGGCATCTGTGATGGTTGCCAGGAAAATATGTCAACATTGTCCCAAAGGAAGGTGACGAGCATGAGTTCCTATTTGTCGCCCAAGTTCCTCATGATGTGGGTAGGCTGGGCGGCATCCATGCCAATCTAGACGATCTTCACAGGGAAATCCTCGTCGTCCGAGGGCTGCACGCGGGGTGCAGAAGATGAGACATGCTGGCATGAGCCCAACGGTGCCTAGTCTGGCACCCCTTGGCCAACGACAACCTCGTGGGCCGCCACCAGCACCTTTAGCTTCTCCAGCGCAGATCTTGATGATGTCATTGGGCGACAGCATCTTCAGTGGGTGACGACCATGAACTGGTACAAGACCGGCCTACCAATGATGGCGTTGAAGGGGAGGTTGACCTCCGGAACATCAAAGATGATGCTCTCTGTGCGGTAGTTCTCAGGCGTCTTGAATGTGATCGGGAGGGAGATGCTACCGCGTGAAATGATGGAGCCCGGGCCCACAACCGAAAACGAACGTGAAGGGGAGAGCCTGGACATGGGCATCTATAGCTTCTGAAAAGTTGCGAGACTGATGAGGTTCAGGGCTGCCCCGCCATCAATCAGAGGCATCAAATGTGATTGACGTCTCCATCCACTTGTGGTGGGGCGCCGCTCTCGGCTCGGTGCAACTGTTGCCACCGCCTGGCACAACGTCTTGACGACGCGCCTAGACGTGATGTCCCAGGAGCTGCCGTACATGACATGGAGCTTCTTGCAATGCTCGTTGTCACTAGATTCAGAGTCAGAGTGGCCATAGACGACCTTGATTGCTCTCTTGACGCTCTGGAGCTCCATCTCCTCCTCCACCTTGCCCTCGCAGGCAACGTGCTGCTTGCCTTCCCGCTGGTGGGGAGGCATGCCATTGTGGCGTGGCTACTGCTTCTGCTACTCATGGCACTTCTCGGCATTGTGGCACCTGGAGTTGTGCACTGGGCACCACAGCCCGCCCTCATCACTGCCAGTGGGCTGGCGCGGTCGCTTGTCACCGCGTGGGCCACGGCCCCACCAGTCGCTGCAGCAATAGCAACGGCATTGAGAGAACCTGCCAGCGGCTTGTTGTTATTGTTGTTGGACTTCTTCTTCTTCCTATTCTTGTTCTTGCCACTGCTCTGAGCAGCGGCATCTGCTTTGGGCTTGCTGGCCTTTCCTGCCTCTG
>VSTD030004381.1:0-10326 GCA_008808055.3 Sporobolus alterniflorus
GAAATTCTATGGGACATGCCACTACATCATGGCTGAAGTCTTAGCGGGATTAGTAGCAACACCATCAATAGAAATAATGTGGCCTAAATAATCTATTTGCTGCTGAGCAAAGGCACATTTCTTGAACTTGACAAATAACTCATGCTGCCTTAATACTTGGAACACCAATTTCAGATGCTCAATGTGCTCTTCCAGGGACTTGTTGAATATCAATATGTCATCCATAAAGACTAGAACAAACTTCCTCATAAAGTCAGCAAAGGTAGAGTTCATTAAGAACTGAAAAGTTGCAGGACCATTAGTCAAACTAAATGGCATTATTCTGAATTGGAAGTGGTCGTGATGTGTCTTGAAGGCAGTCTTGTGCTCATCTGCAGCAGACATTCTGATCTGATGGAATCCTGAGTTCAGGTCCAACTTGGTAAAGTACTTAGCTCCAGAGATCTCATCAAGAAATTCATCAATGATTGGCATTGGAAACTTATTCTTGATTGTGCTTGCATTCAACTTTCTATAGTCCACACAATCTCCAGGACCCATCTTTTTTCTTCACTAGTAAAACTAGAGAAGCAAAAGGGCTTAAGCTAGGTACTACTGTCCCTGCTTTCAACATAGCTGCCACTTGCTTTTCTATTTCATCCTTGTGGTGAGGGGAGTACCTATAGGGTCTACAATTTATAGGGACTGTATCAGGATATAAAGGTATGGCATGATCAAATACCCTGTTAGGAGGTAGACTGTCAGGTGAAGCAAACAAGTCAAATCCTGAACTGTAGGTGGATTACCCTGAATCAGATAATGTTCTTGTCTGCTCTCATCTTCAATCATGGATGTCACAACCACCAGGGCCCATATGTCATTGCCTTTAGCAAGCTTATGCAACTGTTCACCTGATATCTCTTGGACAACAGAAATCCCAAGAGGTAAAATGCCCTGTAAAGTAATCTTGGTCCCATGATAATCAAATTGTATCCACTTGTGCAACTAGTCATAGGTCACGGGGCTATACAACTCTAACTAGTCCATAACCAAGATTAAGTCATAAACAATCAATTCCAATATTCTCACATCTTATTGGACGGTATGCCCTTGGATCAACCATGAAAATCCTTTCACCTCCCTATCAGACAACACAATCTATCCATTTGCCACCTTGACATTCATGCAAGCAGCTTCAGTCACCACACATCCCACTCTGTCCAACATAGAGGCATTGAAAAATGAATGTGAACTGCATGAATCTATGAGGATAGACAACACTTGGTTGTTCACAAGAGCTCTGAGATGTATCACTTTGTTATTCTGAATTCCAGTAATTGCATTGAGTGATATGAAGGCATCAACATCTTGCTGCACAGTGGAGACCTCAAGCAATTCCAGAATCTCCTTAGACATGAGACCCCCACCATCTCCTAATTGTGGTGGTGCTACTAATTGAGCAAGAGAAACTTTCTGAGACCCATCAACACATTTGTGACCTGAAGCATACTTGTCACCACATTTGAAACATAGCCCATTTGCCCTGCGATGCTCCCTAAGCTGCCTGGCCTTCCACAGATCACCAGGAGTAACAGACTACCTGCTGTCAGACTTAGGAACACCACTCTACAATTTGTGACTGAACCCTTTAGATGGTTTCCTCTAGTTTTTCTCCAATAACTTCTCCTGAATAGCTGCAAGTACTGCGGCCTTAGCCATTGAATCAGGTAACTGCATTTCCACAGTAGACTGCAAGTCCTCTTTAAGGCCTAACAGAAATTGTGCAGCATAGCATTACTCAAGGTGGTATCATAGAGTCTAATGTGATAGACCAAATGCTCAAAATCCCTACGATATTCTTCCACTCCCCTTGTTTGCTTCAGGCTCAACAACTCCATGATCTTGGCACGGTGAGTGTCCGTCTCAAATTTAGAGATAAATGCAGAAGCAAATTGGTCCCATTGCTAAAAACCATGAGCCTGTTTGAATGTCTGAAACCAATGTGCGTCTGGTCTAGACATGTGAATAGAGGCTACAAAAACTCTAAACACTAGCGGAATCTGATAGAGAGCGAAATAGGCCAAACACTTATCCAACCATATGCGTGCGTTAGTGCCATCGAAATGGGGAAATCCATTTTAGGCATCCATGATCGCCTACCATCAGATCTATTTGACTCCATGTGCGCAACATCAGGAACTAGAACTCTCGAATGGGGCAAAACTGTATTCACCTGAGCATGGCAAGAAGGGCGGTCCACAGGGGTGGCAGTGGAGGAGGTGGAGTAGGCGACCTCATGTTGGCCGAAGAAGTGGACACATGCGCTACTCCAATGATCCCATCACCGCCCGGAACCCCATAAGCTGCCGAGCTCAACTTCAACTGATTCACCACCTGAACTTGTTCGTTTTGCACATCATTGATGGTGGTCATCACCAAATCGACCTTCTCCCGAACTTGGCCCATATCTGCTGCATTGGAATCCACCTTGCACTCTATTGCCACCAACTGAGAAGTCAATCTGGACATCACCTCGTGGATGTTCTTCTCCCACTCCGTCATCTTCTTGACTAGATAGCGTGCTTGCGGCCCCAGCTTGAACGATGCCATAGTTTGATCCCCTCCTCCAAGTGAAATCAACCCGGGTATCGGATTTCTAGCAACCGTGAGAAGCAGTCACAACATTTCCCATGGGATTTCACAATCTCGCCGAGAGAATACGAGCGGATCAAACCAACTCAAATCTGATACTAGTGTAGTATCCACGAATCAAGCATACAAGACACATCACAAATCTCAGGGGTAGAATGTTGCTATAAACTCTGAATGATAAATGTTTGGAGAAACAACATGGCTAAGAACTAAGAACATAGGAGAGGGAAAGAGAAGACAGTAGAGGAATTAGAACTCTATTACAACTCGATGCATCCTCCTCTCTAACTCGATTCCTTTTTAAGTCTTTCCATTCTCAGATTGGGTCGGCCCAACACCAGCTTCACGGGCCACCAGTTGAATTCCCGTCTTTCCATTCTCAGATTGGGTCAACCCAACACCAGCTTCACGGGCCACCAGTTGAATTCTCGCCGCCTGTCATCCCACGAACAGAGGGCATAACATTATTGTGTGACCCGTCGAGCAATAGAGCCATCACACGACCCCCTCCTTTATCTTCCTCACGCTGCCCTGCCTCCCCTCCAGCCCCACCCACTCTCCACCTACTATTGAGGCTCACCGCCGTCCATCGTGAGTCCCCCTAACGTTCTCTATACTAAGCTCCTCACCAATGATATTAACCTCGACTATCGGCCCCCGCGGCCACCTGCGATATCGGTGCACCCGATGCACACCGCAGAAAATAAAGATTGAGATGATATGAAAGTAAGCAGGTACGCCTCCACATCATCACTCGCCTGATCACACCAGCGGCCATGGGATGCTGGCCGCCGCATCCTGAAACCGTGCTCTCCCTTCTATGTCATTCCTCCCCACCGCCGCCGTTGCTACCAACCCCTCCCTTCTCTCCTCCTCCTCCCCTCACTGTCAAAGCCCTAGTGTCGGCCGCCGCCTCCCCTCTCTTCCTCCCGCTCCCCACACGCCGACTCCCCCGCCTCCCCGCTGCCGCCCCTCTCCTCCCTCTCCCACCGAGGCCAGTTATGACGTCACGGGAGGTGTCGTCAGCAGCGGCCGCTGCCGCGGAGGTGACGCACCTCTCGCAGCGCAACACGGCGGAGATCGACGAGCAGCTCATGGGACCCCTCGGCTTCAGTGTGGATCAGGTCATGGTCGGGGCTCACCTGTTGCTATTGCTGTGTAATTAATTGTGAGGGGTGCTATCTGTGCTGATCGTCTGATTGAGGTGGGCATGTGTTTGCAGGAGCTCGCCGGGCTGAGTGTCGCAGCGGCCGTCGCAGAGGTAAGGGCATGGAACTTTGCCAAAAATAGACATGCTTTTAGCCTGGTGACTTGGCGGATTGGCCAAAATGTCTTGTCGAATTTGTGCCTAGGGTAGTGATAAACTAATAGTATATCCTAAAGTCTGGATTCCTGAACCATTTTGCGAAATGCATAATATCCAAGATGACATTGGCTGATAATCTACTCCTAGAACATAGGAGAGGGAGAGAGAAGACATTAGAGAAGTGACCATCAGTGATGATGCAGATTTAATACTTCAATTTTGGTTTAAGAGGGAAGACGATGGGATGAAGCGTTGCTGAAAGATGAAGCAGTGGCAGCAAGCTCATCTTGACCTTATGGGAAGGAAATGTGGCACGACATAGCGATGTTGACCAGAGGAGATGCGGCACCGGAGAAGGAAAATGGAGGAGACGACGTCAGTTGAGTTAATGCGAATATTACTGGACCAAAAAATAAAAAAAATTGATGCGGTCAATTCAACGGCTACAAATGGACCGTGAATATTTAAACCAACATTGAGTTAATTTTTTTAAAAACATGTGCAAGTGAGATCTAGTTTTATTCATCTCATTGAGTAGAACATAACGGTGAAAACAAAATTTTAAATGTATATCATATGAGTGAGATAAATTATTTTAAAGTTTTATTATTATACAAAATGATGTGATAAATAATATTAAATAATATGACATGACCTAATTAGATACTGATATGAATATGTTACATTAAAAAAATTAATTTAAATAATCCTTAGTAATAAATATTGTCTAAATATACTTAGAATTGATTCCGCTCGCAAGTCAGGAAAATCCATGACAACGCCAGGACCAAACATCAACACGAGCAAGGTATGACAGGGGCATCCTCGTCATTTTCCACATTCTTAGGCCCACCCACCAGGCAGGGCCCACAAGATCGTCCCGCCGCACCCGCACGGAACGGCACCACCAACCCAGGCTGGACCGGACCAGTGTGTCCATCGTCTCCTCCGCTTCCTTCGTCGCGACTCAAAAATCAAACACCCTCACCCAGGCGTACGCGCTGCGCCGCCTCACTTCTCACTCGGCGTCTCTCCGCCGCTGCAGCAGCCGCCGCCCAGAGCGAGCCAGCGAGAGAGGGAGGAGGGTTTGGAAAAGGGAGACGATGGCGGCGGGCGGGGAGAAGGTGGACTACGTATTCAAGGTGGTGCTGATCGGCGACTCGGCGGTGGGCAAGTCTCAGATCCTGGCGCGGTTCGCGCGCAACGAGTTCAGCCTCGACTCCAAGGCCACCATCGGGGTCGAGTTCCAGACGCGCACCCTCGTGATCGACCACAAGTCCGTCAAGGCGCAGATCTGGGACACCGCCGGCCAGGAGAGGCAAGCCTCCCCCCATTCCTATCTGTTTACTTGGTCTCGCCCCACCTCGCTCCCTTTCTGAGAGTATTGGAAGACCCTCTTCTGATTGATTTCGTTTCTCGTTTGCTTCGGGTTCAGATCGGGGCATTTTTCCCACGCTTCCGTTATTCAGTGCGTGATTTTGTTGGCCAGAATTGTAGTATTAGATCCCAGTGGTTGAGGCGGCCGGCTTAGCTTGCCTTGCACCCTACTCAAGGAAATGAAAAGGCAGTGTGGCGGCACACTATCCCTGGATCTGTAATGCATGAGTGTGAACTTAGCTACGGCAGTGTATCAGCGAAGTGAGCATGGCACTCCTGTTGTCTATGGGTGGGTGTGCATGTTAGTGAAAGGGACTTCATATCATCAGGCCATCAGCTTGCTAAAATTGTACATGTTTTGGTAGTCGGACTGAACCTCAGTGCAAATTTAGCCAGAGCATGGTGTCATGCATACAATATGGAGTACTCTGTAGTCTGTACTAAAGCTCCTATTGCATGCAGTGGCAGAATCAGCAAATGGTACCATGTCTATAGTGTCCCCAATTGTCGATTAGTGACAAGATGGCCAAATGGTCAATAAGATTTACCTAATAAATCAGTGATCTGCATTTGGCTTGTTCCATGACCTCATAGCCATTTTTGGTAAGGCACCACATAATCAAGCATATCAACATTAGAGTTTCTCTGTTCTTGCTATTTCTGTATTAGAAATCCTGTTGACTAGAATTCTAGATGAAGATCTGGATCATGTACTAAATGCAAAAATAATAATAAGTTTGCAGACAATTAGTCAACTGATGACATAAACCCCGGCCTGAATTCAGTATGTTTTTAGAAGAAAAATATCTATTGCGGTTTGCTCCTATTTCCTAATTAGCATGCAACACTATGGTATATTTTTCTTTGTTGACGTTGTTTGATCTATTTTCCTTTGAAAGAATAATGGCTAAATGAGTGACATGTGAAATGTCATGGACTCATGGTAGTTATCAATCACTGACATGTTGTACAGGTGGCAGAAATTTGTTTCCTTCTGATTTTGTTAATTTCCAACTTCATTTGTACTAACAGCTTGTTGGCTTTGAGATATACATGCCTGATGTTGTTAGGATGACTCTGCAATTTATGCTCATTTTGTGTAAGGTAGTTGATGCCATTTCAACTTATAGCTGGCAAATATTGATCTTCTTTGCAGTTTTTCTCAACTTGTACGAGCTGTTTTATCTATACTCATGTAGAAAATTGTGAATTTGACTTCGGTTTCTCCGCTTTGATGCTATGCAGACCACCTTTTGCTATAGTTACTGATAACAAATGTCTACAACTTTTCAAATCCAAGATTTGATAATTGCAAACTTTTGTTGTTCTATTTTGGACTTAGGCGTCAGCAAATTTTGCTTGCCAAATAAAATTTGCAAACTTTTGAGATCCAATATAATCATAGTTAACTGGTTCCTCATCCAGTTGTTGCAATGTGATAATCATTGTGCGCCTGAGCGCAAAGGGGTTCACGATGCAGTGGTACGGCGCGCTCACAGGCTGCAGTAGGCAGTCGGGTCGCTGACGGGGCCCCCATGTTGGAGGATCTTAGCCTGAGTGTCGACCAGCATTGAGTAGGGCTTGCAGTCGCTCATGCCATCACGCTCAAGGATGTCCCGAGCATACTGGCACTAGTGGAGGAAGGGGTCGTCGGATCTCTGCTCTACTGAGACGCCGAGGAAGTGGTGGAGGGGGTTGGGGTCCTTCATCACGAACTGCTGCTAGAGAGCTGTAGTGGTACGCTGGAGAAACTCCAGGCTCGAGGCGGTGAGGACGATGTTGTCGATGTAGAGCAGTAGGTAAGCAGTGTCGGCGCCGCGGCGGTATACGAACAACGAGGTGTCTGACTTGGCCTCCACGAAGCCCAGGGAGATCAAGTAGGAGGCGAAGCAGTGGTACCACTCTCGCGGCGCCTGCTTCAAGTTGTAGAGGTACTTGTTGAGCCGACACACTAGCTGAGGGTGCGCGGTGTCAACGAAGCCAGCAGGCTGAGAGCAATATACAGTCTCAGAGAGTGTGCCGTGGAGGAAGGCGTTCTTGACGTTGAGCTGGTGCACGGGCCAACCCTTGGAGACAGTCAGAGTCAGCATAATCCGGACGGTGGCAGGCTTGATGACGGGGCTGAAGGTCTCATCGTAGTCCACCCTGAGGCTCTGAGTGAACCCCCGGAGGACCCAACGAGCCTTGTACCATTCAAGAGAGCCATCTGCCTTGAGCTTGTGCTTGAGGATCCACTTGCCCATGACGACATTGGCCCCAGGAGGCCGAGGAACCAAGTCCCACGTGCTAGTTGACAGCAGGGCTTCGTACTCCTTCATAGCCCCCACGCTAGTGGGGGTCTGCGAGCGCGCTACGAACAGAGGTCGGAACCGGAGACAGGCTCGGGGGAGCAACGACGGCGGAGAGCTGTAGACGATCCACGTGCTTGGTGACCCCGGCAGCACGATGGGTGACTATTAGATGGGTGCTGCGGGGGTCACGAGCAACGACGACAGGGTGGTACGAATCATGCGCTCAGCCTTGCTATTCTGCGGGGAAGACACGGCATCCGAAGCTGGACGCCGTGAGAAAGGAAGAAAGTGCGGGTGGAGTTATCAAACTCGTGTCCATTATCGCACTGGACGCTCCGGATGGTGCGGCTAAACTGCGTGGACACAAAGGCAAAAAAGTGGGAGAGGGTGGGGAAGGTGTCGGACTTCTGGCGCAGCGGAAAAGTCCACGAGTAGTGGATGTAATCATCGAGGATGACCAGGTAATACTTGTAACCAGAGACACTCGGAATAGGGGAGGTTCAAAGGTTATAGTGTACGAGGTCAAAGGGCTGAAGGGCTCGAGTAGAGCAGCTAGGAAATGGCAATCGGACGTACTGACCAAGCTGCCAGGCATGACATAAGGAATCATCTCTGCCCCGAGGGTAGGTGATAGGTGAGGCACTCGACAGCTTGGAAAGGACATCAGGGCCGGGGTGGCCAAGGCGATGATGCCGGGTGGCGGAGGAAGTAGTGGTAGCCAGGGCGTACGGGACAACACGCGGAGCAGTGGTGGGCAAAGTAGGAAGAGGTAGAGTGTAGAGCAGACCGGTGCTATCGTATCTGGCAACCATGCGCCTGGTAGTAAGGTCTTTCACAGACAAGCCAAAAGGATCAAACTTCATGGAGCAGGTGTTGTCGGTGGTGAAACGACGGATAGAAAGGAGACTCTAGACAAGGTCGGGAGCTACCAACACATCGTTGAGGTAAAATAGTCTGGGAAGCACTGAGTCACCTACTGAGGTGACGGGCAGGTCAGAACCATTACCAGCAACGATGGAGGAAGGGTGGGCAAGCGACAGAGGCCTGGGTGAGAAGATGTGACCGGGGTGGGGTGTGGTATGGTTGATGGCGTCGGAGTCTGCCACCCAATTGGTCACGGGCGTGGGGGGAGCGGGCGCCGTCGAGCTGAGGCAGCCGATGAGGGACTGGGGGTCCTACTCACCGAACCACGGCGTCAAGGACGACGACTGCTGTGGCGGAGGCAGAGTGGATGAGGGTACTGCTTGCTGCATGGGAAAGCCATACTGGGGTGCCGCGAAGAAGGTGTGCGACATCGATCAGTATGGGGCTCCGCCCATGGACGGGTCAAAGGACGACCAGGCGGGTGCGCTAGCGACGGTGCCTGCGGGGGCCCAAGGGCTAGCGACGCCCATGGTGGTGCCTGTGGGGGCGCCAGCGACGGCTGCGGTGGCCTAGGGACCAGTGGCGCCCGCGACGGTGCCTGCGGGGGTGCCAGCGATGGCAGCGTCTAAGGGCCCGGCGACGCCTGCGGCAGGGCCAGCAGGGGTGCTCGTGTCGGCTGTGAGGAAGAAAAGGCCGTCCGGAGGGTGGCTAGCGGCGGGGCCAATGGGGGCGCTCGCACCGGCTGCGATGGAGAGAGGGCCGACTAAACGGTGGGGGTGTGCGGCGGTGCCTGCGGGGGCGCCAGCGGCTATGATGGCACCCACTGCGTGCTCATGGGAGGCGGCAGCGGTGACCTGAAGGGTGGCGATGGCCGCGGCGAGGTCGGATGGAGTGACGTCGGCGGTGGCTGAAGCGACGGTGATGATGTTGATGACCGGAGGGGTCGCCATGTCGAAGAGCACGTGTCGAAGTAGATCTGGGCTGGAGCAGGAAATTCAGACCGAGTGGGCCGTCGGGCTGGATCTGGGCCAGAACGATGGCCAGATTTGGGCCAGGCCGGCGCTACTGAGTCAGACCTGGGCCGGGATGGCAGGGCCCTAGAACTGGGTTGCTGGGCAAAGCTGCAGGCCACCAACAGTAGAAGGTTGGATCTGGGCCGAACAATAGCAAGCCAGACAGAGGGAGTCGAGGAGGACCCAAAAGGCGGCGCAAAAACAGATCCACCGCGTCACCAGCGCGACCGTGCCATCACGAGCATAGGCAGGGCTCCAGATCGATGGGCGTGGGTTGGGCAGTCGGAGTTGTAGGTCAGGGACTGGCGGGCGCAAGGGTGGCGGCCAGATCTGGAGAGCCTTGGCCACGGTGGCTTCATGTCGGGGATGACATCGCCAGGTATGCGCTGTTCTGGGTGGGTGGGCAGGGAGGAAACGAGCTGAGGGGTGGGGAGGAGCGTCGGCGGTGAGGACCAGTGGCAGCGGCACCCAGCTCCTGGCGGCTAGGGTTTCAACCTAGCTAGGGTTAGGGGAGGGAACTAGGCTGTGATACCATGTTAGAGGGGTAAAAATGGTTGCTCAATTAGATTAGTGAACAAGAGTACACATATATAGATAAGGGATTGGGCCTCTCCCCACACTAGGGTCCAACCTGCCTTACTCATGCAGCCTATGGGCTCACATTACAATAGGCTCTCTAACACTTTCTAGGAGAATGATCTTTTATACTGCACAACTGATTTTAGACTTGTTAGTACACAATCAGAAAACTTTTATTGTTGCCACCTTGCCAAAACTTTTATTGTTCCCACCTTGACAAAACTTTTATTGTTAGTGCCCTGGCAATATCATAATGTTGTTGCTA
>VSTD030004382.1:0-10325 GCA_008808055.3 Sporobolus alterniflorus
AGAATTTTTAAACCAACTTAATTTACTTTATAAGTATAGAATGAGCATATATGCAAGCTTGATGACCTAGAAAAAATATCCAGAGAAATTAAAAATCTCTAGTCGTAATTTCCTCTAAATATGGATCACATATGCTTGTAAGATTGATATAAATAATTTATATGATCTATAAATTATGATATTTTAAACTCCACGCTTCATCCTAGCTATTTATGTAACATCTCTCAGTGTTTCATGTTGTAATTAATATATTTTTTTCTTTAATTTCTAATGAAGTGTTAATATTCTTACATAGATGATTAGATTCAATACATACAAATTGTCTCACAGCAACATGAGAGGTATTCAACTTTCTCTATAAAAAGACTACAAACCCTATTATTTTTATGATTCATATGCTGAGACTATCAAATATTTTATGTAAACATTTCTTTCCATAATACCGTAAAATTATTTAAAAATATTATCCTACACATTAAGTTAAAAACCCTGCCACATCGCGCAGGGTTACAAACTAGTACATATATATATATATATATATGCGTATACAAATGAGATTTCAGAAAGGGTCACTGCCACCAGGTATAACAAAGCTCAAATAAAAGACATGCGTTTTCCTATAATATGTACAATCAACGGTATGATTTTAAAATCGATAAAACTGGTATGATTTTCACATTTTTTGATAAAAACCGGTCCGGTTTGATTTTAAAAATTGATCGGATTTTAATAAAAATGAAACTAATTACTATAGCAAAACAGCTTTTGATCAGTTTCTTCAATTCATCACTCAATCCTTGATCTTATATGCGACAATCCACAGTGCACAACAGAACATCACGGTTGTTTGTGAATTCGAGACACTACATAACTTGCTGCCTCCACGATTAGGACAGATCTGCAATGCTCCCCTTTGTTGGAGTAATTTATTTGTCAAAGGAAGCTAGCACGATGCTTACGTGCTAAACCATCATTAGCTTCCTTCGTTTTCGGTGGAGTCTACCAATAATAAATGCGCAACCAATCATTGAATTCTTTTGTACAGTTCTAGATTACTTCTCCCTCCTGCCAAACGTATGCCCACACGAACAACATATAGTGCAAATCGATGAATTGGCGCAAATTATGTGCCTTGCAAATTCTTAGCAAACATAGCAATCAAGCGCACTACTAAATATATTCTTTTCAAAAGCAAAAGTGATAAGCCTTTGCCTTTCCGGCACAAGTTCAGACCCATGGCAGGCTATAACAGAGTATGAGAAGTTTTATCCCAGCTGGGAGCCGGTTCATGCACTAACCAACAAGTTATTGTTATTGTCCCACTAGGACAAGAAATCATCCATCTTATCTGCTGCTTAAGCACCAACATAACCTAATCAAAGTGTATCTCATGTTGTTGCGCGCGCACACGCACACGCACACAGAAAAGAAAAAAACGTTCGCCATTGGTCTTTTGTTATCTCCTCTACCTTGGCACCATTCAGACACACGGCACACCTGCGTCGTTCTCTAACCTGTATAAATAGCTTCCGTTCCCTCTCGCCATTCCACACCTCCTCCAACAGCAAACACCCCTCTCCCTGATCTCTCTCATCGCCAATAGTAAGAAGAAGAAGAAGAAGACGACGAAGACGAGTTCGTACATGACTGACTGAAAGCGTGCAGTCAGCTCCACTGAAAGCCGTTCCAGTGTCATGAGGCCAGGAGCAGAGTTCCCCATGAGACACGGCGCGCCGACGGCGGCGCCCGCGAACGGGACGGCGCCGCACTCCCCATGGCAGTCGCCGGTGCTGTACCTCTTCGGCGGTCTGGCGGCGATGCTGGGGCTCATCGCCTTCGCGCTGCTCATCCTGGTCTGCTCCTACTGGAAGCTGTCCGGGTACCTCGACGCCGGCTCGGGCACCGACCGCGATCGCGCCGGCTCGGGCGCAGACGGGGACCAGAAGGGATCGGCGGCTGGAGCGGCCGGGCCGACGGCGGGGTTCCAGGAACACGTGGTGGTCATCATGGCCGGCGAAGAGACGCCCACGTTCCTCGCCACGCCGGCTGCCAGCCTAGCCGTCGTGGAGCTCGGATCAGCGGCAACGTCGGTGCCGGGCTCGTGCGGCTGCTCCGGCTCGGGAGAGGAGAAGAAGGCGAAGGACTCTGACGACGGCGCCAGCTCGCAATCCCAACATCTCGAAACCGAGGCCGCGAGCAGCCGGGGCCACGAAAGCAGCAGCGGCACGACGGCGCTGCAAGAGAGCTCGCAATAAAAGCTGCCGTTGTTTGGCTTAGCTTTTCCTTTTTTTGGCTGGGTGATCGCTGCTCTTTTCTCCTCCCCTATTCTTGCTGGTGTTATATTTGGCTGCACCTGTAGATTCTTGACGTGATTGGTTGGGTTTGGGTTAAATTAGTGAAGATACGAAACTTCGATGTGAATTTTGCTGGATGGAAATGGAAATATGATCTGCTCTGCACATAGACTTTCTCAATCTCTGAAGAACTCGTAGGTCTAGTTAGTATAAATCTGAAGGAGCATCTGCTTCAAAGACGAGTCCAAAATATTTCTGTTTTGGACCTTTTTGGTCCAATTTTGCACAAACAAACTGTAATGTTTTCTTCTGTATGTGCTTCCCCGAAGCAATCAGCCGAAAATCAGTAACAGAAGCTCGAAGAGGATACGGAGTTATGGTCAGCCAGGTGGTTGAGCCACTGATGGCCGTGCCGGCCCCAACTGCTAGCAGTAGCATCCATGCTGACGAGTGTAACAGAAAAGCAGTTCCACGTAATCCGGAATATGAAGTTAAAGGTCAGAGAGCATGTGAATCGGATCACTGCCACTCTCCAAACGAATCCTGTGCGTAACTGGTGCGTGTCCCAGGGTTAACTGGGGCAGTTTCAGTCAACTGCGGAGTAGACTCGAGAATCTATCTGCATGCCAGGTCGTGTGATGAAGGGCTGAAGAACAGTGCCCAGGTTGGTCTGGTCGTCTCACGTTCGACAAGGAATCCTCTGTATACTGTGGTAGCACTGATCCTTGTACTAGCTAAAATAGATCTTAAATTTAGTGATTTTAACTACTCTCCAAAATATAATACCTTATAAAAAGGTTGGTATTCCAACCGAGTAGCTAAAAATTGACCATCTCTATTTTTTTTAAACTGCCACATCACCATTTCAGATTCCTCATAGCTTTTTTTTTCCCCGCCGCCCATGGGTGGATCCAATCTGTAGTTCTCTCCTCCTGTGCTTCAGTTCTCCTCTCCTCTGTCCTTCAAGTGAGAGCAGCCCGACCAAATTTCTCAACGTCGGCCGCATAGTGAATTATCTTACAAGCTTCATTTCGTCGTTGAACTGTAACAACAATATCTTCGTTTCTAATTACAGCAGTATTCGAGAACAAAAACTCAAATACAGAGACTGCCTGCCCGCCGTGGCTTGGTCTTCTTCATTCCTTTCGGGGAGAGGAAAGAAAAACTTTCAGCGGTTGCAGGGGAAGAGGAGCAATGAAGGAAAAAGAAAGCGAGGGAAACTTACAAGCAGCGACGACGGCTTGCGCGGAGCTGGCAGGCACGTCGTAGGCGGCCGGAGCCCGGTCTGCTCCGCCTCCTTTGCGATGTTCCCTGCCACTGTTGACCACGACGTTGGCGCCGGGGGCGGAGACGACGAGGCAGAGAGACCAACAGGGATGTCGATTTCGGCGACGACATGGGAGGCGGGGATCTTCCAGGAGACCAGGACAATGCAGGGGCGCGATGGTTTGGACGGTGGATTCACAGGCGATGGAGCGGGTGCGCGGGAGGTACACAACCACGGGAAAGCTGCTGCGCGGGAATGCCAACGTGAGGGCGCGACCGAGAAAAGCGGAATGGCGAGGAAGCTATTTTGGATTTCCATTTGGCGAGACTGTTGGATGCTCTTAGCCCTGGATAAACTTGAGCAGCTATATATTCCGATCCCCCCAGTTGCGGCTGGATTTCGCATCCCCATTCCTGGAGCGAAGGACACGACGTAACAGCATCTGTAGAGTGCAGGGAGCTCAGGTGTCCCTGTTCTTCCGTTGCAGTGATGCTGGTCGTGCGAGGCAGTGGCAGCTCCGATTCATTGACTCCCGGTGCCGATTCCAGCTTTGGAACATGTGCCGATTCCCGTTCCGAGATTCCAGCATCCCTAGCTGTGCTGCTGATGTCTGTCCGTGGTACAGACTTGCTAGTGGACGGGCACCTGAAGCACTTTGGGATCTTTCCACCCTTTTTTTGATACGGAAGCATGCACGGGGAATCTAGGAGGACTGCCTGCCTGATATGAAGGTGCCGGGCCGCCAGCCAAGTCTTGTAATTGCGCCGGATTTTGATGCTCCCATCAGTGCCCATGATCAAGTGAAGTCACTGTCCTGCGGGGTTGGTTGGATAATCCTGTCTGTGCTTCGTTCACTCCAAGGCGCCACACAACCCGGCTCCTGCATTTGGAGAGGAACCGGTAAGGCATCATCACTGAATTCATCACCGGCCGGCCGTCTGTCTATCGTCTCGTCCGTGTCGCCATGGGCTCGTCCGCGAGTTCTTGCTGCGGTTCCGAGAAGGTCGAGCAAGGGTACGTCGTCGCGCTCCCACACCACACATACAACAAGATTTATTGGATTGTAACTGATCATGCTGAGATGGTTTGGTGCTGGCGTGCCGTGTTTCAGGATTGTAAACTCGTCGTCGACGACGACCAGCACGTGGAGGATATTCAGCTACAAGGAGCTGCACACCGCAACCAACGGATTCAGTGACTCGGCGAGGGCGGATTCGGCTACTGGGGATAAACCTCCGACGAACTCCAGGCAATTTCCCAAAATAATCGAGGCAATGCAAGCTCCAGCAAAAATGAATGATCAACGACGAACCGATTCTGAATCAGATCGCGGTGAAGAAGCTGAAGGAGACCAACAGCTCCAAGGCGGAGATGGAGTTCGCGGTGGAGGTGCTGGCCCGCGTGCGCCACAAGAACCTTCTCGGTGAATGATCGTCTACGACTACATGCCCAACCTGAGCCTCTTCTCGCACCTCCACGGCCACTTCGCCGGCGAGGTCCGCCTCGACTGGAAGCGCCGCGTCTCCGCGGAGGGCCTCGAGTACCTGCACCACGAGGTCACCCCCCACATCATCCACCGCGACATCAAGGCCAGCAACGTGCTGCTGGACTCCGACTTCGCGCCGCTCGTCGCCGACTTCGGCTTCGCCAAGCTGGTCCCGGACGGGGTCTCGCACATGACCACCCGCGTGAAGGGCACACTCGGCTACCTCGCCCCCGAGTACGCCATGTGGGGGAAGGTCTCGGGCGCCTGCGACGTCTACAGCTTCGGCATCCTGCTGCTGGAGCTCGTATCGGGCCGCGAGCCCATCGAGCGGCTGCCGTCGGGCGCCAAGCGCACCATCACCGAGTGGGCCGAGCCGCTCATCGCGCGCGACCGACTCGGGGGCCTCGTCGACCCGCGCCTCCGGGGAGCGTTCGACGCCGCGCAGCTCGCGCGCGTCGTCGAGTGCGCCGCGTTCTTTGTGCAGGGCGAGCCGGTCCGGCGGCCCGACATGCGGACCGTTGTGGGCATCCTGCGCGGTGAGAGCTACGCTGCGGCGGCAGGGCTGGGCAACGGGGAGCGGCCGGTGAGGATGGAGAGCGTCAAATACGCCGACCGCCTGATGGAATTGGACAAGAGCAGCGAGGAGGAGGACGACGAGGTGGAGTACTCGTCGTTGATGGACGACAAGAGCAGCATGAACTTCGGGGTGTTCGGCACCATGCCGGTGCAGACCATGCGCGACCCGTACGCCAAGAGGTTTTCAGCAAATGCTAATACCATATAAAGATATGATTTTGTATCCTGCTAGTATTAATCCATACTGACGATAACGCCCAGGCCAGCGGCCATTAACTGCAATGGACTAGGAGGCTGAATGTGGTCCCATTAATAATCTCGATCGAGAGAGCGTGGATTTGTGTAAGTTGTAACAGAATTAGAAATTTGTCATATCTATAAGATGTTTCTACAAACTATAAAAATAGTAACCCGAACTCTATCGAGTGTATCAGAATTATTGGTTAAAAATCATAAAGAAAGATTGGACTTATGGTTGTTAGTCTCTGAAAGGATCGAACCAGGATAAAACTCACTGTGTTCCTGCTTCGATATTGATCTTACATCGTCACGTTTCTTCGATCCTAACTAAAATATCTGACGACGATACGTCGACAGAGACACGTCAGGTAGGGGGGGAGCGGTCAAGATCTGTCCGGGCGAGTCCATAACTCCTTGGACCTTCAGCATCAAGTTCCCATACGGTACTCAGTTCATCTCTAGATCCCTGATGTTCGTCGTCGGGGAAGACGAAAACCTCAAGTTGCTGACTCGGGGTCCAGCGCCAATACATCTTGTGCCGGTATATGGAACATCTCCATACTATCCGGTCGATCCATCTACATCAGGCGGGGTCTGTTCAGGTTTGAATCCTCATGTAGGGCCATACTATCTCTCCGCCATGACATCTCAAGGACATCTGATCGGGAAAATCATCCTCTAGTTTTGGGCTGGAGCATAGAGCTCCTCGTCTTCAGGAGCAACTCCTGATCGGGATTCCATCGAAGATTACCCTGAGATCGGGGGTAGTGCTTATTGGAATCCTGCCATCGAAGCCACCGCATCAGTATGGTGGGGCCAGCCAAGGGCAATTCTCAGAACAGCTCCAACAAGTACTCGACCATAGGGGGATATGAGTCGTCCGATGAACAAACACACAGTAGCAATGTTGTTCCGAATCTAAACCCAAACTTCAATGTAGTGAGACTCCAGACTATCATGGAGTCAATTCAGCGGATGGCCCCACATGATTCTCCACTTGTGGCCTTGTCCCAGCAAGGGGCTGAGGCAGTAAGCAACATCGTCGTAGCAGTACCATTGGGGTGAGCCCTCTGTTGGCCATCACTCGAATGACCGAGTAAAGCGAGCCTAAAGTGAAGCAGCGTCCTCAGCCAACAACAATAGGCACTTGGCTTCAATGATGCGCGATGGTGGATAACTCAGAACCGTTGGCAGCGAGAGTATGGTCGTGATCGCGACAACCTCCGCAACTTCATCGACGACCAAAGACACTATAGGGCAAGATCATCATCCCTTCATCGGTGTTTTGCAGTATGAGCCACCACGCAATCAGGGAGGCGCACATTCCACACTCTAGCACCGGGGCTCAGGCAGGTTGCCTCACCCGGCAAGTTTAAGCCTGGACCGATCGACAAATATGATTGCTCCAGCAATCCAGAAGAGTTTGTCCAAGTCTACCACACGGTCATTGAGGCCACTGGGGGTGATGATCGGGTGAAGGCCAACTATCCGTCCACGGCATTAACCGGTGCGGCCAGATCATGGCTCATCAACTTGTCTGAAGGTACCATCTACAACTAGAACTAGCTATGTGCCATGTTCATCAGGAACTTTCAGGGCACGTACGAGCGTCCCTCAACTGCCGAAACCATAAAGACTATTAAGCAGAAGACTGATGAGAGCCTCTGGGAGTACATGAAACATTTTTGCAATGCCGGGAACGCTATCCTGTACATCTAGGACATCGAAATCATCAACGCCTTTCATAATTGGGTCAGCGACAATAAGACTGTCGAGGAGATCACCATGAAGAAGCCCAAAACAGTGGCCGATCTGCTGACAGTCGCTGACATCTGCATCAAGATCTCAGAGGCTCGAGCTCGGCTCCTTGAATCATGCAACATGGGGCCCTCAAAGAAGAAGCAATAGGAAGATTAGGAGATCAACACAACGGATCATAGGGATCGTGGCAATCATGGGAACCGCCAGCAGCAGCCCACTGAATAGAAGGAGAAAAGTTTGTTTCGACGACCTGCTGATATGGAGAAGTGGTGTGAAATCCATCACACTGTAGGACATGATTTAAAGGAGTGCAAAACTTTTCTAGATCACAAGAAGATGCCAGAGAAGCCCACGGCACAGGAGCCGTAGTGAGAAGAACATCATCGGGCTGACCTCAATAATGAAGATCAGATGGACGAGATCAATGTGATCTTCAAGGGCAGCATGTCCATTGCCTCGAAGACACAAGGGAAGAAGCTTGAAAGGGAGATCAACCTGGATCAGTGTATCGAGCTCGGGAGAAGAATGAAGTGGTTCAAGAATGGCATCTCATTTGGGCATGAGGACCACCCAGAGACAGAACCGTCCAATCGGAACTTGTTCTTCGTGGTCAAGCTCCTGATCGGGCGGCATAAGGTGGCCAAGACACTGGTCAACAATAGGGCTTCATTCAACCTCATCATGAGGAAGACAATCATCGAGATGGGCCTTAACTTAGCATATCTAACCCCAGTGCATGATACTTTCTATGGTGTTATCCAAGGCCAGTCGTCCACTCCCATCGAGCGCATCAATATGGAGGTATCTTGTGGATCGGGAGATAAGAAGCGCAGGGACATGCTGACATTCAAAGTCACAAGCTTCAACATTGGGTACAACTACATCCTCAGGAGGCCTTTCCTCCTCAAATTCATGGCAGTCATCCACACTGCATATGCCACTATGAAGATGTCTGGTCCGAAGGGCATCATCAGCATCTAGACTGATCAGCGAGACACGATGGCGTGCAAGAATGCTTCATTATCGCACGCTGGTCGTTTCAGTGACAAGGTAGCTCAGAAACAAGCTACTAAGGCGGCCAAGAGCAAGGGTGGCAGTACTCCTAGCAAACCATCGGCGTCCAAGCCACCAATCAGCAACACCCCGTGGGTGCCACCAGCTTTGAAGGGCACTAATATTGCATCGGGCTCTACTCCAACGTTCACCGATCAGAAGGTGGACAATAAGCTGAAGGGAACCATGGGGACAGAAGACAAGGATGTCCAGGTTGATCCCAATGACCTGGACAAGAAGCTCCACATCAGTTCGATTCTCGACCCCAAATAGGAATTCTCGCTCGTTACTTTTTCTCCAGGACAATCTTGATGTTTTCACGTGGAATATATCTGATATGCTTGGGATCAACACAAACTGGGAATTGATCCATCGTTCAAGCTGATGAAGTAAAAAGAAAGAAGATATACACCAGAGAGGTGCGAGACCATTAGGTAAGAACTCAATAGATTACTTGAAGCTGGGTTCATCAGACCAATAGATTATCCAAGCTAGCTAGCAAACCCAGTTCTTATAGAAAAGTCAGATGATTCCTGACGCATGTGTATTGATTATACAAATTTGAATAAAGTATGTCCTAAAGATGAGTATCCCCTGCATCGGATTTGCCAAATTGTTGATTCCACAACATCGTGTGAATTGTTGTCGTTTATGGATGCCTATTCAGGCTATCATCAAATCATCCTTGGCATTAACAATGAAGAAAAAATAGCGTTCATCACCCCATTTGGAATCTTCTATTACACAAAAATGGAGTTCAACCTCAAAAACAGGGGAGCTACATATCAGAAGGACATCCATATCATCTTGGAAACTCAAATCGGATGAAATGTCGACGCATACATTGACAATGTGGTAGTGAAGTCGAAAAAGCGTGGGGATCTACTAGACGACCTCAAAGAGACATTTGACAATCTCTGTAAGTACAACATGATGCTTAATTCTAAAAAATATGTGTTCAGTGTATCATCAGGCAAACTGCTCAACTACATGGTATCGGCTCAAGGTATTGACGCAAATCCAAAGAAGGTGGAGGTCATCGAACAATTGCAACCACATTGAACCCAAAGATAAATTCAGAAGCTGGCAGACATGATAGCAGCACTACCTCGATTTATATCCAAATCAGGCGAACATGGCATACCTTTCTACAAGCTGCTATGCAAGGCGGATATCTTCTAGTGGGACGATCATGCAATGATGACTTTCATCGAGGTTAAGCATTATCTCAAGTCCCTACCAACACTGGTTCCACCAAAAGAAGATGATGTGCTGCTATTGTATGTCACAACCACCAATGCAGTAGTCAATACAATTACCGTCATTGAACGGCTAGAGGCTAATACTGAAGTCAAGCAGCAACCAGTATACTTTATCTACAAAATTTTGAAAGACACACAGACATGGTACCCGCAGGTGCAGAAGCTACTCTATACAATCCTCATGACGATCGGGAAGCTCAAACATTACTTCCTGGCTCATTCTATTTGGGTCGTATCCAAAACAAAGAAGCAACATGGCGGATCGCACAATGGTCAATGAAAATCAGTCAATATGATGTTGAATTCGTCCCCTGAAGGGCGATCAAGTATCAAGCACTCACAGATTTCATCGTTGAGTGGACCGATTCGGGTATGTGAGAAATTGA
>VSTD030004383.1:0-10325 GCA_008808055.3 Sporobolus alterniflorus
GGGGGGGGGGGGGGGGGGGGGGGTGTAAGACCTCCACGGGCGGAGGTGGAGCAGCCCAGCCTCTGACACGCATGCTGGATTTGTTCGAATCGTGCTCATCTACCTCTGATGATGAGGCTGCCGCGCCTGCGCCCACGCCCCTGTGAAAGTGTCATTGGAAATATCCTGCTCCAAAGGCTATCCTGAAACCTTTCGATGCCTCTGCTGTGAATGTTACATACGAGTAGTGTTTTGCTTTACGCTTGTCTTAAAGCTATTATATTGGACTTCATTCTTGCAGTTTTCAAAGCTAAGTCGTTGGTTGCCTCGGCCGATACTGACGCAAAGGACTCGGTGTGTGGGGAGGTTCACACTGATGAACAGGTGACCGGTGCCAGATCTGCCTCTGCACAAGACCTTCCGATTCAGGATGAAACTGCTCATACTCGCGGAGCCAATGTGCTGAATATTGCATTGGTGTCGGGACATGCTGGGACCATCGACCGTGATGCTGCTGCGGCCTGTTGACAGAGTATTTCCAAGAAGTGAGTTCTGCTGCGTTCGTGTTGTATATTTTGATCGTTTACTTTTTGGCTTCGAACTTTTGATTGTTTTTGCAATAGGCTGTTTCATTGATGAAGACTACTGAAAAAATTATCGCTGAGGATAGAGCGGAGATGCTCCATAAACGTGTTGTGGAGCTTGAATAAAAAAATTCCTTGTTGAGGGCTACCGTTGCGGAGTCCTCTGAGACTATCGCCACGCTGCAGCACGCTGTGTGATGCTGGGATTGAAGACTATGAGCAATTACAGGAGGGCCACAAGAGTTTTCTGGCTGAGTGTAATGAGCTTCGCTATTGCTCAGAGGACATGGAATCTGAACTTGCGAAGGTTCTCTTAGGTGCTGCCGAGGATATCGTTGCCCTAGAGGCCAGCAACAGGCCTGCCGAGGCCCAAAGTGATCCTTCATCTTATGTGCCCAATGTGCAAAGTATCGGGGGTCTGTGCTTGCTGATGCCTGAGGGTGAGCCTTCGGCTGCAGATTACATTCGTTGGCTTTCCGCGGAAGTGACCGGCCTCCCGGAGATGTTTGCCGTTGTAAACAAAAAATTCATTTCTGCCGCGGTCGAGGGTGCTCTTGTGATGGCCGGGGACTTTATTGACCTTGATGCCTTGCAAAATGTTGCTGCTGGTAGTAGGGCCGATATTTTGCCCACAGAGCATGATGTGCGCAGGGCCGCGTGCGCGGTGTCTAAGAAATTGTCGCGCTCCTTCGTCTACGATTATGTGTTGGCCGCCATTCATGCTAAGTTAAATGAGGTAACTGCTCACATGTGATTCGCTCTACTTTGACTTAATGATTATGACTCTGTTGTTGCCCTTTCAGACATTGTTGAAAGAAAAGGAAGCGACTGAAGATGTTCGCATCAAAACTACCTTGCAAGATCACCCTGAAGGAGCTGTTTACCTCGATGTCGTGAAGATCGCAAGTGAGAACATGATGACCTACGATGGTCTGGGTGCTGCAGAAACTATCCCGAGGTAGTCTAATAATGGCGCTGATCAAGCGGGATGGGTGGAGGTGTGACTTTAGTCGTGTGGGTTGTGGTGTGGTGTAATATACTGTCGGGAAGAACATTTTGTAACTTTTGTTAATTTTTACTTAAACTGCGCAGGCTTTGTGTCCAGTCAAGCCTTCACGGGCTTCGCTACCGCGTTGTCCTGTTCGGCCTATTGAGCCTGACGTGGAGATATTATCATCTAGCGATAATGAGGAAGCCTTAAAACTTTTGTCTCTGAGTCTCTTTCGTGGTTTGACCTCTCGACCCTTGGAGGGCGATATCCAGGTACCCTTGTCAAGCTCTCGTAGCGATTTATTCGAGGATTGACCCAAAGCCAATGATATGGCTGCAACTGTTTACGTTGTATTGACTATGGTGGCTTCGAGCTCCCGTGCATCAACGACTGGTTTCTCGCATGACAGATGGGAATCTCGCACTGATAGTTCATCTACTCGATAGTCTCATCCACAGGTGGCACCATCACAGAGGTCCCACTAGTGAAAAACCAAAAAAATCGATGCCCCACACAAGAGGTCTAAGAGGACTAAGAAAAGCGCTATTGAAACTGCCTTCGTGGCACCCTCACCGCACGGTAGTCTGCTTTCAGCAGCCGATTTTGATCAGTCCAAATGGGAAATAATGTATCTGCATTTTGTCGAGGAAGGCCTTATTGATCCTCTTGATCATGTGAACAAGAAAAATGTTTCATGTTCTATGCCTGTGATGTAATAGTCTCAAGTTTCATCTCATCCATGGTGTGTTGTGCACCTTCACACGTGTGTTTCTATTTTGTTTCATTTTTACCTATTTTTGTCGTGCGTGAGTGTGTTCGCTGCCTTCGAGTGGGTTTTCTATCCACCTTCAAGGGCTTGACGATCCATTGTGGTTACATTTATGTGCCGCCTTCGAGCAGGGAATGCTTAGCCATCTATCACGTGTGAATGTGTTCTGAAATGTTATGTTTTTCACTCTTCACGGTTTATTTTAAGTTTCTGCATTACCCTTTCATGATTTTGCTTAGCCCCTAGCTTTTCTGGGGCTTCATTTCTTCCAAAATGACTTATGTTACCCTTCTATGATTTTACTTAGCCCCTAGTTTTTCTGGAGGCTTTGTTTCTTCCCAAATGACTTATGTTATGCTTCTGTGATTTTATTTAGCCCCTAGCCTTTTCTGGGCTTCGTTTACGCTTTCACGATTTTGTTTAGCCCCTAGCCTTTTGGGACCTTTGTTTTGTCTGAAAGTGTTTTCGTGGAGCCAGTTGGTGGACGTTAAACTTGCCATGCTTGCGATTTTGGATGTTTGTCCTCCAGCCTGTCGAATGCTAATCTAAACTTGTTAGATATTTTGACTCATGCAATTGTGCGCTAATGTTTTTTGTGGATCAAAGATTATATTGACGCTTTGGGGAAAAGAGTATGAGTCAGATTTGCAAAATGTAAAAACTTGTGTGAAGTTCGTTTGTGGATTACAAAGCCCCGCGATTTACATAGTGAACAACATGTAGAAACGACGAAGGTTGTCAGCGTTCCAGGAGTGCACCGGCATCCTCCCTTTGGTGTCAGCCAACCAAAATGATCTTGGTCCTATTATTTCCGTCACTAGGAAAGGTCTGATCCAGTTCAGCTCCAACTTTCCAGAAGCTTCTGTGCGTGGGCTTCAGAGCAACAATAGATCTCGAGCTTTGATATGCTTTGGCTTTACTTTTTTCTCTCTCCTGGCTCTCGTTTCATTCTAATAGGATTTTAGGTTCTTGACTGCTTTCATGTGCTCTAGCACTAGCAAGTCCATGGACTCAGCTTCAGTGGGGTTGTATATGGCCTTCGCTTTTCTTCTAGCCCTGTGAAGCTTGATTTCTTCTGGGGTTGCTAGCGACACTATGTACAACAACTTGAATGGGGTGAATTTGGTCGCTCTAGAAATGGAGGTGTTATGGCTCCAAGCTGCCCTTGGCAACTCCTCTACCCACTTGCCTTTTGGCTAATCCTCCAATATTTTCTTTATTGCTGAGAATATCAATGTGTTTGCCTTTTGCACTACACCATTGGACTGAGCATGGTACACTGATGCAAAAGTTGCTTTGACCCTCATCTGGTGGCAAAAATCCTTGAAAATATGATAGCCAAATTGCTTGCCATTGTCAACTATTATCTTTCTAGGCACTCCGAAGCAGCATATTATATTTTGCAAGAAAAATCTTTTGAGCCCCGCTGCTGCTATGTCAACTAGAGGCTTCGCTTATATCCACTTGGTGAAGTATTCTACTACCACTATGACATACTTGTAGTTTCCCAGCACGGTTGTCAATGGTCCCATGATGTCAATGCCCCATCTCTGCAACGGCCACAGAGGTGTGATTAGCTGCGATGGTGCTTTGGACTTTGGTGAAAACTTCTGGCTTACTTTGCAAGTGGTAACGAGCTTTGATGCATCGTCTATTATCAATGGCCAAAAGAAACCTTGCCTGAACACCTTTGCTGCGAGGGCTCTTGATCCAATAGGACCTCCGCATATGCCCGAGTGCATCTGTGCTAGCAATTCTTTGCCTTTGTCTCTGCTTAAACAATAGAGCAGCGGCCCTCTGACTGAGGCCTTATACAATTCATCTCCGATCACCTGATATGCCCTCGCTTTTTGCTGCATTCTGAGCAACTCTATGTTGTTATCTGGTTCATAATGGTGATGAAGGTAAGCTATGATTGTGCTCACCAATCTTCTCCCTGTCTTATGTTTACCATTCTTGGCTCTAGTTTGACTATTTTTACGGAGGGGTCTTTGATTGTTTGGAAAAATACATCCGGTGGTAGCATGGGTTTCCTGGTGGCGGCCTTGGCTAGCTCATCTACTTTTGTGTTCTTTGTTCTTTTGATGTACTCGACTGTGAATCCCTTGAAATAATTCTCCATCCATCGGACGACGGCTAAGTATCTCACTAAAGTAACATCTCTTGCCCTGCATTCCTTTTCAATTTAGCTTGCTATCACTTTGGAATCTATTTTCAATGTGCAATACTGAACTCCCATTGCTCACAATTTGTAGAGGCCCAACAGTACTGCTTTGTATTCAACTATATTGTTGCTGCACCTATCTGTTTCTGATGGGAACTGCAAACATGCCACATATCTTAGCTTGATGCCCGAAGGAGATATCAGAATTGTTGTTGTCCCAGCTCCGGAAGTTCCCCAGGCTCTGTCATAGTACACTTGGCATAGTGTATCAATCACCGGGCCCTTGGTGTAGCTTGAGGGCTCCGTCCAGTCTATGATAAAATCCGCTAGGACCTACAACTTAATGGCACGTCTCTTTTCAATGTCTACTACGTGCTCAAATAATTCCATAGCCCACTTTCTAATCCTGCCTGAATAGTCTCGGTTGAAGAAAATGTCATTGAGAAGCTGGTTTGTTAAGACTCTGATTCTATGAGCTTTGAAATAATGATGAAGCTTTCTAGCGCTCATGACTACAACATAGCATATCTTTTCCATCTCTAAGTAGTATTTTTTAGAGCGGCGAGAGCTTCAAAAAAAATATATTGGCACTTGTTGTGTTAACTTTCTTCCTTCTTTGCTTACTTCCCTTTCTTGCATGAGGGCTCCACTTAATTGTGTGCATATCGGAGATGTATAGCATGAATAGTTGATCTGGCTGCGGACTTGCTAGCGTAGGCAACTTCTGTATATGATATTTCAATGCATCGAAAGTTGTCTGCTATTCTGGCCTCCACTGAAAATTTCTGGAGCCCCTGAGTGTTGTGAAAAATGGCAGACTTCGCTCTGCTAGCTTGGACATGAACCGATTCAATGTTGTGATTATGTCAGTAGGTCTCTGAACTTCTTTTTTCTATACTGCGGAGGCTTCATGTGCAATATAGCATTGATTTTATCTGGATTGGCTTCGATTCCTTTCATAGACACTAAGTAGCATGGACCTTGCCCTTCTACACACCAAACACACATTTCTCAGGGTTTAACATTAACTGTGTGTTGTGCATGTTGGTGAAAGTCTCACACAAGTCTTCTATCTGAGTTGCATTTGTTCTGCTTGCCACTATGATGTCGTCGATGTATGCAAAAACATTTCTCTGCATTTGGTCTTTGGGGATGGACTTTGTCATCCTACAGAATGTGGGGCCCACATTCTTGAGGCCTTCGGGCATCCTAAGATAATAGTAGGTGCTGAAGGGTGTGATAAAGCTTGTTTTTTCTTCATCCTCTATGCGGAGCTAGATTTGATGGTATCTAGAGAAGCAATCTAACAATGCCATTCTTTTACATCATGTTGTTGAATCTAACACCTTGTCAATTCTTGTAAGCGGGAAATCATCCTTCAGACAACACTTGTTAAGGTCGGCAAAATTTGTGCACATTCTCCATTTGCCGTTCTTTTTCTTGACCATCACGACATTCGCTAGCCAACTTGGATATTGGACCTCGCGTATGAACCTCCAACTTCATTGTAGCAACTTTTTCATCAGACATCTTGAGAAGCTTTTTTTGGGTTTTGCAGTGGGGTTGACTTAGAGCCTATGTTCAATTATACTTCTACTAACCCCCATGAGATCAGAGGTTTTCCATTCAAATACATAACTATTTTTGTTTAGGAACGGAAGTACTTCTGTCTCTTCACTTGGTGATAGATCCTATGAAATCATCACTATTTTGTTCTATACTCTGGGGGTCTAGTGGAATGCTTTTTTGTGACAAAACCACCTCAAAAATGAGGGGTTCATCTTCTAGGATCTAGATCAGGTGATCCTCGATGAAGCGAGAATACAACAAACACACATATGAAGCAATCAAATCCATAATTTCATTTAAAATTAAGTTATTACAACTTTAGTTTAACAATTACAAGGTCGAGAAGTAGAAGGTGCTGCAAAAGATAGAACATATTTGCAGAAGCGCTTAACTCAACATCAAAAGAATAATCACCTTGCCCTAGAGATGAAAACCTTCTTCGACAACTGTACGCTTGCGACGGGCCTCAGTACAGAATACAACACTCAAGAGCCTAGACTTTCCACTGACAGACGGCATCAGCATCACCGAAAGAGAGAGAAGAAGAAACTTGCACATCAAAAAGTTATAAAGCAAAGACTTCATAAGCCTACAACAATTATCTTTAAACACTTTTAAGTAAGTTTTAGCCATGTTTATGTAGTTAACATCATAGGTTTGCACCTACACTAAACATGCAATTGTGATCAAACAATTTTGATATTAATCAACTCATGAACTACTAAGTAGACGACCTCCATCCCAAAGCTCTAACTTGGCCTTTCCTTCTCACGTCGTAGACAACCCTAATGCGGAATGAAATGCACGATTTAAACAAGAGCAATGAAGAAAGGGCTAGCCAAGGATGGTCAATGTGATACAACTCGTAGGTTTAAAGGATTGAGAATGTCATCTTTCACTTAAGCTTTTAGCGGTAGAGGTGAGGTTCAGAAAGTAACAAAGCTCAAGACATGCTAATGACATGCCTCAAGGGGGCTCACCAGATTTTGTGGTTACAAATAAGGTATCATGGCAAGCTTAGATAGATTAGCCCTAATGATCAAATACTAGGGCCAAACCCAAAAAGAATGTGGTCAAGTCCTTAACTTAGCATGCATGATCATGAAAAAGGGTTATAAACTATTTGTGTCGTGATCATGAGGAGGAGGTAAAAAGGTGCTCTCTAGGTGTAGAAAGGCTATAAGGAAGGTTCATGGCAAAATCTTGACATGGCCTAGGGTGATCACCATGATTACTTAAGGTTTGAATTGATCAAGGTGAAAAGATGACAAATCATCACTACCATCATGAACAAGGGCTGACAATATTTCTGTCATGATGAGATGGACCAGAAAGAAATTGGGTTGAAACTTCATAAATTATGGAGCTCCAGATAATTAGTTAGGAAATAAAAGCTAATTAACAAGGTTTAATTATTAAAGCCATAATTAATAATTAAATAAAATTATTTTATAATTTTATTTCATAGATTATGTCTGATTTCAATTAATGGAATTGAAGTCATCTTTTTATCGATTTTATTTGAATTTTGACAAATTTCAAAAGATTGGGACTCTGTTTGAATTCTTCTACTTAAACTGAATATAAATTCAGAATTGTGCCTTTGGGCCATTAGGCCGATTGGCTTTGGCCTTGCCTAGCCAACGGGCCGGCTGCTCCCGGGCTAGTGGCCCAACTATGAAAAAAAACAAGGGAGTCATCTGCACGGTGGCTGCCGGCCAATTCCGGCCGTTCCCGATGGCGAGGTCGGTTGGGGTGGCTGCCTAGAGGACACCAACGGAGGGGGGAACCCGATTTGGGGCAGTGGGGGAAGGAAGCTCACCATGGATGGAATCGCGACAGAGATGAGGGTCGGCGATGGAGAACCAGCGACGGCCGGCCGGGGGGGCGGGGGGATGTCGGTGAGGTGTGCGACGATGTTGGGGTGCTTGTGGCGGCCAAGGTGGGCGGTCCCGTGGTCGGAGGTGGCCATTCCCCGATGAGATCCTTGTGGAGATGGAACGTGGGCGGCGGGGAGCTCGTACAGGGCGCGCTGACCATTGACTCTCATGGGGATGGCACATTAACCCGGCGGCGACGCAGGGTACACAGGGATGGCAGCCATCGGCTCCTTGGCTCATCGCTTGGTGGCGGCGCAGAGGAGCGGTATTGTGCACAATAGAGTGAGGAGTCGCTGCAAGCAGAGGCGTGAGAGAGAGGAGGGGGTGTTGTGCTGGGCTCTGCTAGCTTGGCGGCGTGAAGATAAGGCCAGCCACGCGTGGCCGGTGTTTGGTCGCTAGGGTCACGGTATTGACCGGCGCGGCGCTCGGTCTAGTAGCGACGAGCAGCGGGTACGTGGTGACCGGGTGGCATCGGGGGTGACCGCATGTGCTGGAGCACTTTGGCGCTGCGAGCCATTGGCCGGGTGGGCCTCGATCCGGTGGGCCGCATTATTCCTTCGGGCCGGCCCGGTAAACTAGTTTTCCAAATATCCAATTCTTTTCCAGTAAACAAAGCTGCTCTGATTTGGAAAAAATATAAAATCAATGCTTCTTTACCTCAAAAAATTTCAAACTTTGCAAGGTGGATGACAAATTTAGAAGGAACTATTTTTCTTTTTGGGAAGCAGTTCAAATTTGTAACAGAATTTGAATTAAAAATATAGGATAAAATACAAAATTGCATTTGGTTTGAATTTTAAGGAGGCCCAAACCTTTGGGGGGAAATTCCATAAATTCACCAAAATTGTTTCTTGACACAGTCTTCAAAACTGTGAATTTAGATTGACTCACTTGTATTAAAAATTTTGAAGTTCCTTTACAAGTGGCAAATAGGACTAAAAAGAAAAATTGAAAAAGAGTCAAATTTGAATTTGAACCCCTTGAATTATGGATTTACTCTAGCAACCACCATATAAATATTGTAGAAGTACTGCCGCTGCTATAGTGCCACTAGGGATGCCACATTTTTGTCTCAAAATCTGGCTCAATGGGGGGCTTGTTTGCGAAGGCTACTGTGCTCTTGTTTGTCCCTATATTGCTGCAGCTTTCTGCTTTCCTGTCTTGCAGACAATTCACATTTCTGTGGCTCGATGTGAAGCCTTGCTCTTTCTTTCTGGCTTCTTTCTAATTGCCATGGATTGAGGTGACTCCTAAAGCTGCTGGGACCTTGAGTCAAAGGTAGACAGAATGGAGGGCTGCTTCGAAGGTGTTGAGTAGGCGTCTACCAAAAATGGCGTTGTAAGGATAGTGCATGTCCACTACATCGAAAGTTATGTGTTCAGTGTGAGCATTGCGAAGGCTGCCAAAAGACAATGGCAGAGATATGGAGCCTATTTTGGAAGTTGTCGTAAAGCTCTTCAAGTGTCTCACTAAGTGGCTATGGAGCTGGCCTGCACACAACACTTTTATAGCCTATTATATGACTTGATCGTCTGAGACCTCCGGAGCTTGCACTTTGAGACAAAGGAACCTCTAGAAAAAATCATAAATGTTTCCCTTTCATATTGCTGGCATGACAAAAAATCTTCCTCGGTGCTGAGCTCCGCCTGGAAACCTAATTCAAAAGGAATTTTTTTAGCTGCCCCCAGGATATGATGGACCTTGGCTACAATCTTGCATACCAATTCGCTGCTACATTCTCCAGGAATATGATGAATGACTTGGTGAGGGTTGTATCGTCTCCACCCGCCGAGGCTATTGAGGCTTCATAGCACATGAGGAACTCACGGCGATCAGATTCTCCATAGTACTTTCATGGAGATACTACGCTGTAGTGCAGAGGCCATGGAGCCAGCTGCATGTTGTCTGCTAGAGGACAATTTTTGTCATTGGTACCCGATGTTGGTTGGTGTTGCTGCCTCCAAGGCTGTTGGGGCAGGGTTTGTTGTTGTAGCGATGGCTGTTGCGGCGAAAGCTCTTGCACTGAAGGATCATGCTCTTCTTGACAAAAATCTTCGATAGCTCATTGCAGCTCAGCTTGCGCTGCTCTCTCTTGCTCAATCTGCTGCTGCATGATATGGGCTCTCTTCATAACTTGCGAAGATGTTCATTTTCTTGGTGGAGGCGCGCCAACTCATCTTCAACAACGACTTCGATTTCTTCCTAGGAATCTTGCTGGGTGTCTTCCGTGGCTTCGACATATTGGTGTAAGTTTTGGTTTGGAATGGTGGCATCAGTGATAACCACGTCCTCTTGAGCCGATGCCTGTCCTGTTGAGCCTTCGGGCCTTCTGGTGTCAATGGATATGTATGTGTGGTTGTGTTTGGTTGGGTCGGGTGGGGTATTTGTG
>VSTD030004384.1:0-10324 GCA_008808055.3 Sporobolus alterniflorus
ATATTAAGTGCCATGTTTTATGATTTATAAAAGACGAAGCTCAAAAGATGCTTCAACAGATATATCAGAGTTTTTGCGGAAGCGATGTCTCTCATGATAAGCACACTCTCTTCACTCTAGAAGAGAGTGGACATCCTCGGTTGACCTATACTTGTGAGTCCTAGTAGGAAAACTAGCCCTCATCGGTCTGGATCTCCCACTGACAGCTCTCATCGACGTCACCGGAAGAAAGAGGAAGATCCTCACCTGCACATAGATGAAATAAAATCACAAAAAGCAAAAGCTTGAGTGACTACACTCAACAAGACTTATCCATCATGACCAGAATGGCAGGAATTCTAGACATGCAAAGATTTCAAGTGAAATAACGGACTCGAGCCTACAAGCACCTACTACTAATCACTTTTAAGCAAGTTATTAGCCAAGTTAAGTTGATTAGTGATAAAATAGATTAACAAACTATGCAAAGCATGTATGGTAACTCAATCAACCATTTTTAATATCATCATTTTTCAACTACCAAATAGTCATAATTAAACCTAACCATAAATCTCATATGAACATGGTGATATAGCATTTCTATGTTTGAACACAGCGAACAAGCATCACCCATATCCGAGGGTGTCGCGGAGATTCGAATCAATATAATATAACCTTGCAAGGTATCAACCTGGCAACACGACACACGTGAGCCACGAAGGCAACACGAGTGACCACCTTTCGTGATGACTATCAAAGAGTTGAGTCGGGCCCACCGTACCCTAGTGCTGTCTTTCACGCAAAAACCTCAATGGGTAGTCCATGGGTAGCTCAAACACTATCCTAATGTCATCCGTGAAGTACAGTGGGGTGTCGTCTAACTCAGCGACCGTCAAACCTACTAAGTTTGTGGGACTCCATAAATCTCGTATGCGCCAGTACACAACTCAATGCTTATTGCAACATGACCCAACTGACGTGGTCCTTAATCGACACGGGCAGGGGCTACCACCTTCGAAGCTCTGATTACGAAAACAGACCACTCTCAACCTTCCCGTTCGGTATTCTCCACTTTTTCCTAGTTGCCCCACCCGGTCTCACATAAAGCTACAAATCTGATCGCTAACATAAACCACATAGAACTGTCATCGTGAGATGGGGCCCTATCATGAGTGGTTATCAACCACTCGTCTTCTACCAAGAACCTATTTTTTTAAGCATAGCCATTCTAACATTCTAATCCATTGCAGGGGTAAACAAGGTATTCTTATAAGGGAAAAGCCTTAATGCAACTAGTTTCTATCCAACTCCTACATGTAAATGCACAATCATGACATAAAGTAAATATTAAAGTAAAACCTATAGAAGGATTATACATCGGTGCTTGCCTTGCTCAATAGAAAGGTTAGCTTCTTCAAAGCTTCGCGCAGGTTGTCCCCCAACATCTCCTTGCTCAAACTCGACGTTAGGTCCTATACGACATGACATGTAAGGGTATTAGCGATAAGCATCAAGGATAAGTAAGAATAGATTAACGACGACTCACTAGCTTTTATATTGATTAAAGAAGTAAATTAGACAATTTCTTTCATTAACTCCTATAACTTAATTAATTTACTTACAAAGTCTTAAGGGTGTGAATCATGCTACTCAGCACCTACGACACGGCATAGGGTGTTCGCACGTTCCGCGAGCCAAAAAGGCACAACTCATGGCAATTTGATTACCACGACAAAGTTTATCGCTAAATTAACTAAAGCCTCAACTTGATCCATATGGAAACTAGAACTTAACCCTAGCAAAAGTCCTAACCGGGAGGAATAGGGTACTTGCCATGGAGGGGAAAAACCTACTGGAATTTAGGAACAAATTTCATAATTTTAAGATTTCTATAAGAATTCATTTGAATTTCTATAGGTTTACTCTAGTTCTATCAAGATTAAAAATTAACAGGCAAATCCGGTGCAAGATAATTTTTCTAATATTTTTAAAACCTAGAACAGATTAAGATCTATCCAACAAAGTTTGTTTCATAATTTTCCGAGTTCAAATGAATCATGTGCAAATTTTTGAAGTTTGCAAAATTTGAATTAAATCAGAAAATTTGGAAAACAATTAAAGGCTAACGGGCCAGCTTCAGCGCGCGGCCCGCTTGCACAGTACCGACGCGGCCTACCGGCACAGCGTTGCGTGGCCCATGGCGGCCTGCTTGTACAGTAACCGGCGCTGCCCACAGCGAATCGGCGCTGGTGCGGCTCATGCAAAGGCAGGGGAGGGATGGCGCCCGGAGCAGGGGTGGCGGTTGGCCGTCGGCTAGGTGGGTCAGGAACGACAGCTAGGGCAACACGGCTTCGTGGGGAACCCGATTGAGGCATCTCGGGGAGGAGTGGCTCACCGGATGAGGACTCTCAATGGCGGTGGCGGCTCGGCGAAGGAGTGCGCCAGTGCTAGGTCAGAGGAGCAGCGGGTGGCACCGGTGGTCGGGCTAGTGGGGACCAGGGCATCGTGGCGGAGCTTGAGGATGGGACGGCAGCATCAGACGAGGATCCGAGGCGGCCGACGACGAGGAGATCTTCGGCGGCAGCAAAACTCAACGACGCTCGAGGCTTTGCCTGGGACTGCTGCAACCAGCGAAAAGGCCCCTCTGGTCATCTTCTCCGGTCCTTCAGTTTCACTTTTCTAAAAAAATGAGATTTTCTAAAAAGTTGTTGTCTAGAGAATCTGAGGTGTTTGACAACCCTTATTATTTTGAATGGATTCTCTGTTTGACATATAAAATGACTAAAATGACTTCTATACCCTTGAGGTCGATAATAGCTCATTTTCATAGTTTTTATTTTTTGTCTTACCCTATTGTAAAATGACCTATAAATAGTAAGTTCTAAATTAACTTCTATCTCAGACGTTAGCAAAAAAACATCTATCTCAGACACCTTAACTCAAGAATCTGTACCGGGTCACATTTGAGGAAGGGAGGACTTTTTGCACAACTAGTCGACCCTATTAGACTATGACAAGGGAGGGTCACTTTCCCCGTATGAATGAAGCTTTGTTATAACATCAGCTGAAGAAGTTCTAGGGAGACCTTCATCATATGAAATATCAAACGCTTCACTTGATTCTCGAAAGAATTTCTCAAATGAGTTTAAGGAATATTGCATTTTATAAAATGATTCTCTACAAGCCATATGAACCACTGATGACCAGGCTGCTGTACAAAACTAGATAGGAATTCTGGTGCCTTGACTTTTATCTCTTCTTTCCATAAGTCAAAATAATCATGTGAAGGATTGGAGACAATCAAAATTCCTCGAGGAAACTTGGTATATGTCTCAAATCAAATCCGACACGTCTCTCTTCTAACTCGGTCAAGACCACGTATCTATCGAAAAGCTACTAGCCATCAAAACTGGGTTAGGAACTGGAATCACAGTGAGAACACACCAAGTTACAAGTAATGTTATGAGCGAAACCAACAAAGACTAAAATCGAACCAACGGGTAACTCAAGGCCTCACACACATTTCACCGAACACTTAGTGTGCGTGACTGAGAACTCAACACAAGAGCACAATGGACACTAGAAAAACTCGAGTCTTTTAATCTGGCAACTGAAGAGTAAGACCGGCTTCAACAAACGAAAACACAATTAGAGCATACAAGAGACACATTGGTTTAGTCAATCCATTCCCAAGTCTCTCGAATTCACAGCAGGAACAAGACAAAAGAATCGTGTAGACAGGAGAAAAATCCAGAAGGCTCACAAGTTGCAACCGATCGGAGCAGCAGCTAATCAAAATTGATTGACGAGATCGAGAAAAAGAAAATTTTGCCACGGAGACCGGTGCTTAGTTCTCACGGCATGAAGAACCAAGCTGGTGGACAACATCTGAGCGCGACGAACACCGAATCGTGGAGGAAAACAAAAATCGTAGCTTGCATGCGCTCCTGGTGTGGAGACGGGAGGAAAGGCACCGCCTTGACCGGGAAAACAAATCTGCAGACGCGCTTGGGTGGCAGGAAGGAAGAAAACCGAAATGAAAATCAGCAGTAGGGAATCTGATGGCCGGCACAGTTGAGACCAAAGCAAAATCGAATAGCCTTGACACGCACTGAGCGAGAAAACACTGAATAGAGAAACTCTGCGACAAAAGAAATCTGGCCGGTGCCCAAGACAAGATGACCGAGGCAGAGAGCAGAAAATGGCACCCGAACCGAGACCTGCTACGGGAAAATCTAGTGGCATCAAGATCCACCGACACGCAGCTGGATCGAGAGCAAATCACATAGCGCAGAAAAACGAACGACGAACGAGACCGGTGAGCTCGGGTGCTACCCGACGCGCGATACTGAGACCCGGTCATGGTGACAACTAGGGCACGGTACGTGTCCTCACGCTCGACCTGAGGTCTCCAAGCGGGAAACGAGTAACTCAGCAAAAAACCGAGCGGAACATACCACTTGAGAAATCCTTAGTCAATAATCAGAACGGCGACAGAGAGAACGAACCCGGGGTGAACCAGTGGCCGCTCAACGAACCGAACCAAAAACTGAGAACGAAAACTAGAGAAGAACACTTTAGATCTGGCGAAAGAACAAAGCAAACACAAGATGTAAAATAGATTTTTTCATTGAAATTCAAACAAATTTTATACAACCGCGGAGGTCATCGCTCTCCCTCTCTCATTTGATTGTTGAAAACGAAAATGAGTTCTTGACTCACTCTCTAAATTCTAGGAAATAAAAATGAAGATAGGAGAAGTGGTAAGGAGACTCATCTCTCTAGGTTCCTATTTATAGGCTCAATCAAAAGACTAAAAGACTACTATGCACCTATGGACTAATACATAGAAAACGGTAAAATAAGAGTAGCAGAGTTCAGCATAGCCCGTTTTATCGACCCGTCCGCCTTCAATTTGACCTCGACACAACCTCCACGATGGTTTCACGTGCACCACCCGTCGTCGCGCCTCCATCAGTCTTGAGGCCAGATTGAAAAACCCTAATGCGACTTGCTTCCAGGTGAAGCAAGCCGCCAGATCTCAACGCGTGTCCCACGCCGTCTTCCCTCCGTCGGTTTTATGGCGCAACCGACAAACCGAAGCCTTCTTGGTTTTGAGACCCAAATCAAGAAATCATCGCGGTGATTTTGAGGCACAAATCATCAAACCGTAACTACCGGTTTTGAGGACCAAACCGGGAAATCCGAGCCACCGATTTTGAGGCCAAACCGGAGAAAACTGTCGCCACCGGTTTTGAGCCAAATCGGAGAAAACCGTCTGAGTGGTTTTGAGGTCAAACCACTCACAAACTGTCGACCTTGGTTTTGACCAAGAAATCCGCGCTTCTTGTCTCCACGTGCACGATATAGACTGCACATAGCGACACCCAACCTCTCGATCGCCCGGCCACCGAGTACCCGACATGTGTGACCATCCGCGGTCCTCTGCACCAGGTCTCCTACTCCTATCACGATCCTCATTGTTGCACGTCATGCCACACCTACCACCTGCACACCATGAGACAAGCAAATGTGATTCTCCAACGAAACAAAGAATAAAGGTAAAACAACCAAAATGTCCTAGATTCGAATTTAAACCTCGGCAAGTCAATGACTCATCACAATCAAACTAAGGAACTGACCACTTGATTTCTCATCATGTCACCACCATGGTCAGGTTGGCGTGGCCAAGCTCGTCCCGCAGCCATGCCACTGGTATGGTGAGCTCAGCTCGACGTCGGCCATGTGTGCAGCAAGCTCGACCACCACCACCATGGTTGGGTGTGCGGCGAGCTCAACCATCATTGCCATGGCTGGGTGCGCGGTGAGCTCTAGCACCCACCATCGTGGTTCCATGCATGGGTGAGGTTGTGCGCTGCCACCATGAAATCCTCCACCAAATTGTAACCCCTCCTCACTTTTCCCAATTGAGCTTCCAATACTCCATTACTGATTGTACTCCTTTGAACATGAGCCGGGGAGGAAATGCTCGCAAATGGGGCACGTGGCAGAGCAGAGATGGTGGTGGTGACCTAGGAGGGAGATGGCGGTGGCAACACCCCTGTTAGGGGCAAGGTGAGAAACCCTTGATTTTTTTGAAAACGCGGAGGCCCGTTTGTGTTTTGAGCAATCGACGTTGCCCGTGTAGGTGGGCTTCCCACAAATGTGTGGTGGTGAAAAGCATTAGAAAAAGCGAAGTGTTTGGGTGCGCTTTTACATTTTTGGCCCAAAAACCGTGAAAAAATGAAACCAAATATGGTCAAAGAAGTATTGACTAAGGCTTTCAGAAATTACCACTAAGAGTTGAAGGCATCTAAAACTTTACACAACTAAAACAACAATACTCTGAGAACTTGACAAGCCCTCTATTTCATTCACCAAATCTTCCTTCAGCTTCATGATCTGTTCAAAATGTCCAGGTTGCAACACTTGGTTAAGCAACGGCTTCACCCTATTCGCCTTATACTGCATAGTTTGGATTGTCCAATCTAGGACATCCTTTAGCTCATGCTCCCTTTTGAACTTGTTGGTCAATGAGCATGGGCACTATAGTGAGCCATGAATAAGGTGATCCATTTCGTCCACCACATCTAACTTCAACTTCATGACCTCTTCAGGACTCAGAGAACCTTTGGGTTGCAGCACTTGCTCGAACAATGCCTTCACCCTATCCACTTTACGCTCCATCATAATGATGACCCAATCCAAGGCCTCCTTCAGGCTATCCATTTGCAAGCAACCATACATCAACCACGAGAAATGCTCAAATGAAATCTAGTGTGACAAACTCGATTTAAACCATGAAAAACATAGATCTACCTGAAACACATCCAACTAATACACAAAGAGGACAATCATATATCCATCTAAAACACAACCAATTAATACACAAAGAGGTTTAAATAAGTGATCTAAAAACCCTAAACCCTACCCAAACTCAAGTCTTGTCATAAATCCTAAACCCTAATCATATCTGTAACCATAAAAACCTAAACACTATAAAAAACAAATGCTTCAATTCAAAAAAAAATGTGATAGATTTATCTTGAAACAAATACTCACATTGATAGGGCTTCATCATTTTCTCCTCTCCTCCTCCTCCTCTCTTTCTTTCTTTTCAAGATTATTTGTTAATTATGTGTGAATTTAAACCTACAGGAAGGGTTTTATAGGGCTGGGCATCCTAGCCACCCTTTGGATGGGCGCCTGACATGTAGTTGCACTATGATGGGCGACTAGTGACTAACCACCCTCTGAATGAGCGGCAAGGACCTGTGGGCTGCGAAAAAACATAAACTTTCAAAAATTACAAAGAGGTCCTTCAGGGCAGTCGTAGTTAAAAAAAAGTTATACAAGCCACCGCCACCGGTTGGTTGGGCGGTAAAGCTCGTAGCCTAGCCACCCTTTGAATGGGCAACAAATTGCTAGTTTGGAAATTTTTGAAAATGGAATCACATTTTAGGAAAAATATTCGTGGGCTATGCACCCTGGCCCACTCTGGTGGCACTCAGTTAATCATTCATTACCCATGTTTTCATATGGCTAAGCCCAACCGGTAGTCAGATTCGGGTATGCATATTCATTTTGGATTACGAAATCCATTAGATTGTCAAAAATCAATCTCCAAAGGGTAATGTATATGAGACATGTAATTTAGGCATGGAGAGAGAATATATAATTTACGTATTCTCTCTCCTCCAATGCATTTTGTTTCTTCTCCAATTTACAGGCTGACCACACCAGGTGTAGGTTCAGCAGCATCAGACACTTGGGCAAGTGTGGCACGTTGGACGATGGAGGTAGGCAGCGGACGCATGGGCTCAAAGATCGATGCAGGTGCGACCTGGTTCCGAGCAGGTGCTCCATGTGTACACGCCGGGTTCAAACACAATAAGGTGGTGGCAACGATGCCGACAGTGAGCGTGAGGAGGTACATGAGGACGAAGTTGTGGATGAAATGGGTCCGAAGTTTGGAAAAACACGATGCTCAGAGCTCATGCATTTTCCACTGTCGGTTGGAGACATGCGTAAATTTACACATTATGCATATAAAAAGCGTAGTGAAAATACCTATATGCATTACCCGAATGCATTATATGAGATGGAGTCGGCCCAATGGGATTGGGAGTAATATGGGATGAAGTTGGTCATTAGCGTAATTCGAGCCCATGGGTCCAATGCAAACAGCGACTCGTGAACACGAGTCCTAATGGGCTTCCAGACATTGACGGAGTCAAAGTAACCCTCTTGCCCGCTCCATTCCGTGTCATCTCGGCCGTCCATGCCAGAGACGTACCAATCTCTGTCGTCCAGTCTATATAAAAGTCTTGCCGCCGACGCGTCCGGACATCGCGAGGAGATCGGTCTTGTCTCCTTCGGACCTTCGCTCGGCTAGGGTTTCGTCTGCTTCGCTCAAGTCATAGGTGCGCCCAAACCCCAATCTGCTCTCGTTTCCGTCGAATTCGTGCGCGATTCGCCTGCTGGGTTAATTCGCTGGGTAGCGTATTTCTGTGTCGCGGAAAATTGTTCTCGCTTTCGTTCGATTTCCCGCCCTGTGCGTTTGTGAATGGGGATACCTTAGAGTCGTTGAGGCGAGTTGGCAACTAGGATTTGCTCGAGTGAGTTCTGATTCGTTCCACTATGTGCTTCGGTTCATACGTTTAGCGTGCTGGGATAAAAATTTAAAGAATTTTGAATAAGTGGTAGTAGCGATGGTCCTCTCGATTTGATGCAGTTTTTGTATTGTAATGCCGTAAAGGTATTTGGGTTCGCAGCTAGTAATCTATTTATCTCAGACATAGTGGTTATGTATGGGTCTAGTAGCACTCCTATGTCCATGTCATAATAGCAACAGGAGGAAATGGGATTTGAATGTATTGTGGGATGTTCTGATGCTGATGCTAGTCATATGTTCGTGTTAGGCTACTTGCAGTTAGATAGGCGTGCAAGTTCTTTGTTAGTCAGTGTCGCTGCTTCTTTGCCAGTTCCTGGTACACGTTCTAACCTCTATGATATTTGATTATGTCAGGCAGTCAATATGCCTCGCTATGATGATCGTTACGGCAGAAATTCATGACTGTACATGGGTCACATCTCCTCTCGTACAAGGACAAGGGACCTTGAAGACATTTTCAGCAAATATGGGAGGTGAGCAAGCCAGGTCCAAATCTCAAGTCTCTAGTGTGCTTCATCTGAATAAGACTACTTCTCTGTGAGTCAAGACAGAGTTTTCTATTTAAAGTATCTTTCAACCAATTTACTGAACTAGTGGTGCAATTTTGGGTGTTGAGACAAACACATGTACCTTTTACTTAATCTTTTGTGCAATTGTTATGAACAAGTTTTGCATAACCGTTTTCCATAAAAAATGGAGGTAGGATTTAGAACCTCTTAGAAACTTTGAATTGCAGAAGAATCACTGGAATAAGTGGATTGCCTATGAAATTACCTTGGAGATTGTTCGTTTTGTCATGTGGATACTTAATTGAAGAAAGGGAATTAACTTTTTTCAGGCTTTGACTACAATACTCCCCCTTCCCATCTGATTTAGTTAATACATATTTAGACATTTTCCTATCCTATGTCATTAGTTTTGAATAAAACTGTTTGCACTTGGTATAATATATATGACTAAGTTACAATGTTCAAAACTGTGTAACTGGCTTCACCCTTCCATATGAACTTTAGGTTTGGATGGGCATCAGTTGAAATATAATAAATTGATTTTTGTTTGTTTCTACCCTCTTTCAGAAAATATGAAGCAAACCTTAGATATGTCTCAGTTTCTCGTTGCTACCTGTCAACATTAGCATCCATGCATCTTTGAAGCACTGACTTCCAATGCATTACGTCCAAGCCTGCAATCGGCTGTGACGCTTGGCATTGTTTTCCCCCATTGTTTTTGTTACCATTAGGTATTCGCACCCCCTTCATGTTTTAACTCGGATGATCTTGTTGAAGGTTTCAGGGGCTTACCCCCAACCCCGGTGTCCATGGTGAGAGGGCGGCCTTGGTGGAATTGCTGGCTGTTCTCCCAAAGTTCTAGGAGACTTTGGCATTTTTTTAATAAAAAACTATATTGCCTGTTTTAATGGAAATCACAATCATGACTGGTGTTTTGTCAAGGGCGTCAGGCTCTCGGGTAGCTGGACCTAGGCTACGTAGTTCGTAGCTGTGGTTCGTCGTCTCCGGTGAGGTTTTTCCCTTCTACCGTAGGCTTAATTGGAGAACAAGAGAGATGAGTAGATTGATAATACTTTTGTTGATCCTGTTAGAATATGAGAGTTGTAACCAAGTTGTAACCATAACCGAGTTAGAGTCTAACTCGGTTATGAGTTAGAGATAG
>VSTD030004385.1:0-10324 GCA_008808055.3 Sporobolus alterniflorus
TTAGTGGTCTTGATACTTTGCTTCTTCTCTTGTTGAACATTGGCCTTGATGAACTTGATGAATTCTTGACCCTTTGTGTTCACCCTAGAGTTGTGCTTGTCACTATTTTTTTTATCTAATTCCACTCTTGATGTGTGACCTTCTTGCATTAAAGAAGACACTCCTTGCATATTCAACTTTTTCATCCATCTCCTTTTGAACTTTTCTTTAGTGGTTGAGATGCAATCTTTGGTGCAGTTTTTCCCTTTTCAAGCTTCTTTACCAGATTGTTACGGTTATCTTGAGGATGTTGCACTTTAGCTTGCTTCTTTAACTTGTTCACTTCAAGTTCAAACTTTTTGACTTCTCTCTTAAAGAGATTATTTTCTTAAGCAATTTGATCGTAACAAATTTTCACACTCACTTGACTTGTGGAGGTTTTATTATTCGTTGAAGTCTTAGAGGTGCTTGATCAAAGAGCACCAAATTATACTTTAAGATCTTGATGTATCTTTAGCAAGATATCATATTGACCTTGAAGATCACCAATTGAGCTCTTGAGATTACAAGTAGTCTCCTTACTTTTAGCAAGTTCTTGATCAAGCTTCTCTACCTTACATTTTTCAAGTGGTAGGAGTTTGTTGATTTCTTCGCTAATTTTTTTCTCTTGAACAAGCAATTCTTCTTGTTGCTCAAGTAGCTCATTCCTAGCTCCAACTTGCCTCATAAGACCTTTGATCATAGCATTAGAATTTTTTAGGTTTATCATCATCATTAGAATCATAATTATCACTAAAAAGAGTATCTTCATCACTAGTGACATATTTGTGAGATGAAGAGGTATTAGATTTTACCTTTTTTCTACATTCCTTTGCTATGAGGCATGTATGCTTTGAGAGCTTGGGGAAGAATGACTTGCTTGATGAAGCTTTGCCCTTGATGGCTATGGTTGCCAAGTTATCGCTTTCTGATTCAGAACTCTCATCATTTGAGTTCCATTCTTAGCCAACATGAGCTTGACTATAAGACTTCTTCTTAGTACATTTCTTGTATTTCTTGTAGCTTTGTCAAACTTCTTTCTCTTGTTATTGTGTTCTTACTTTCTCTCATATGGGCATTGGGTAATGAAATGTCCATTCTTACTGTAATTGTAGCGCACCCTCTTTGATCTTGGCGTCTCTTTCCTTTCTCCATTGTAAGACCTTCTCCTGATGAACTTGTTAAATTTATTGATGAATAAAGCCACTTCATCTTCATCATATTCTCTTTGATTATCTTCTTTTTCCTCCTCTTCTTCTTCTTCTTCCTCACTAGAGGTCTTAATCAAAACTTTCTTCTTCTTTCTCTTGTTTGCTTTGAGAGCAATATCTTATTTCTTGGAGGTTGAGACGCCCTTGCAGAAATTTTTGATGTTGTTGGCTTCTTAAATATTCATTTCATGATTCATGATCCTTTCAAGCACAATATTGGATGATATCTTCTTATAGGCGGGGTCTTCATGGATCAAGGCCACAATATTATAGTTCATTAGAGTGCAGGCCATCATTAATCTTTTCATCAATATGCAATCGATCCACTTCTTAGACCTTAGAGCTCTTGCCTTGTTGACTAGCTTCTTTAGCCGGTTGAACATGTCATGGGGTGTTTCATCATCATACATGATGAAACAATTGATTTGGCCTTCATACATTTCCACCTTGGCCTTCCTTACGAGTCTCGATCCTTCATGAGTCATCCGAAGAGTGTTCCATATATCTTTGGCCACATCCAAGCCATCAACTCGGTTAAACTCTTCTTTGTCGATTGATGAGGTGAGGATGGAGATAACTTGAGCGTTGCGATGAATTTTTTAGAGTTGATCCACTGTTGGTTGCTCATCTTCATCCGGAAACTCTACACTATCACAAATAACTTGCCATACCTCAGGTGAGATGAAATATAAATAATTTTTATATAATGCTTCCATTGATTATAACAAGTTTCATCAAAGTAGGGAGTTTTGCCAACGAGTATGGAAGTGTAAGCGGTAGTGCTAGACATATTATCATAATTAAAAGACATTGAGTTATAGGAAGGCTTATCACGATCATTTCTTTTTTCTTCCCTTTCTTGGAGACATTCTCTTCAAGTGAGGAGTCTTCATCTTCGCTTGAGGAAGAGCCTCCCTTTGTCTTCTTGCCTTTAGTTTTTCTTCTTAGCTTGTTGTTCTCGGTCGTAAGCTTCTCTAGCCTTCTCATGTGGCCCTCTAAGGAGGGACCTCCGGAGGCTCTCGACTTGTCATCCTCTTGATTGTTGTTTATGTTGTTCTCATCGTTGAATCATGGTGTGACTTCATCTTCTTCCCCGGTCCTTGACATCACCTCTCTAAGTGGTTAAGCTCTTTTCTAGAGAGTACGGCTCTGAAACCAATTGAAAGTTGGCTAGAGGGGGTGAATAGGCAGTCAAACCTGAAACACACTTAATTTAAACAGTTAAAAACAACAGGGTCGGATATATCCAACCTCATGTCGGATATGTCCGGTCGCCAGAAACTTTGAATAGCAAAAAAGTAGATCGGGAGCCAAGATGAAGACGATGCATCTAGGTCCTAATAAGCTTACTATTAGTAAGCTAGACAATATAGAGCTTAGAGAAATAACGAGAGCAATTAGAAGCAACCTAAACTCTAGGAACCAAACCTAAGGCTAGGTCAAATTTTAAGCAAGAACAAACATGAACAAGAACATGAACTAAATCGAAATGAGAGGCACAAAGACACAAGATTTCTTTCTGAAGTTCGGTCATCCACAAAGGATGTCTACATCTCTGTTGTGAAGCTCACAAAGAGCCGGGTCTCTTTCAACTCTAATCCACTCCGAACGATTACCAAGTTCTAGTTCGATTTCCACTATCAAATCCCCACAAAGGAGAGGGCAATATAAACTTTTTAAAGTTCACCACAACCTTAGTGACTCTCGGACAACATAGTCCATCTAGGAGAATGAATCCCCAAGAGTAACGAACACACATAGATCATCGATGAAATGCTTGAGTTGAAGATCGAGTGGGTCACTCAAGAGTGAGGCTCAAATATCTTCTAGTAAGCCTGGATTTGAATGAAGCTTAGAGGAGAGAGGTTGGGAACTCAAGAGTATCTCAAAGTGTTTACAAGTTGAACTGAGTGGCCAACCCTACTAGAGAGGCGTGGGTGGGGGGCTTTTATAGTCCCCCAAGGGAATCTAACCGTTGGGATGTCAGAAACTCAGACATGTTCGGATTGAGGGTCGAACATGTCCGATAACTGTCTCTGGAAGCCGGCTAAGAAGCCGTATAAGGCTGGGGTAACTCGGGATAAGGCTGAGAGGCCGGACATGTCTGGGCTGGGGGCCGGTCATGTCCAGGTTAGGTCTCTGAAACTCGTATAAGGAGCCGGATAAGGCTGAGAGGTAGGACATGTCCGAGATGGGTCTTTGGAACTCGGATAAGGCTGAGCGGTCGGACATGTCTGGGCTGGGGGGCGGACATGTCCGGCCATAGCCTCTGAAATCTGGCCTAGGAGCCAGGTATGTCTAGCCTGACAGGAGATTTTGATGGTAAGATAGATTTTGATATTTTGCACTTTACCAACTCAGTCAATGCATCCCCCTTAATAGTACGGAGTTTCTATGACTCAAATAAAATATACAATCCTCAATTCTAAGGAATATTCATGATTTTTTCCTTTTCCTTCATTATAACCCATATAGAAATTTATTTCATCGTTCGTATTGCCTTTTTGAATATCATACACTACAAAACTCTCAACACAAGGTTAGATCGCTAATTGTTGGTCATCAATCCTCCAAAACCCACGCAGGGGCCTAGATGCACTTTCAAAACTCCGCAAGTAAGTTGAGGTAAAAATACTCACTCCTGAGTCCTGATGTCAATACGTTGTTGCTCAAACCCATCTTTTACCTAGAGTTATAACCTATGCAGATGTTCCATAAAAGTTGTTGTCATCTTGCCTTCTGATGCAACTACATTGACTCTCTCGATGTCAAAGAGGTCCCATAGGTGCATCTGTCGATGTTCGCATTTGTCAACTACAATGAAGACTGCTCAAGTCCAACAAAGTCTACATCACAAAATTACAATGAAGACTACTCAATTGGTGACATTGTGTACCAGTGTCGTTGTGGTTCAACACGGGTACCGTCTGAGATGCCTTTTTAGAGATTCAGAACGGGGAAGTTTGAAACTTCTGGTTGTTAGATGGAGAATAGTGCGTGGATGGTGTAAAAGGGGCATACAAGAACGCACAAGGACTTAGAGTGGTTTGGACCACCGGCCTGAAGAGAGTTTGAGTAGTTCTAGGGTTAGACAAGCTTGAGGAAGCTTGTGCTCGGGAGAGAGTCAGAAACACTGAAGATCGATGTGGTCCGAGAGAGCTAAGTTCGCTACGCCTTAAGCCCCTTGAATTGCCTTGCTAGGCAGGAGACCGTGCCCTTTTATAAATTCAATGACACAATTTACAATGTATGGTTCACGGGTGCACCTACACCGTATTTTAGGACAAAGCTTACACTGAAAGGCTCATAGGCAGCTTGCATCATAAGGCTCAATTGTCCAAAGGTGCACGACAACATGCTTGCTCTGCTACGGCCGCCACGTGGTGGAGTAGCTGTGGAGGCCATGCGAATCCCTATCTGTATGGTTTGATTGTGTTGCACACTATCTACTGGGTAATAGTGTGCTCTTTTATCTGCAACAGGAATCTAGTTTGATGCGAATGTACAAGGCTAGATTGTGACATGATCACTACCACTGGTGACTACGACATGACCATCATCACGTTGGACAAGCTTTTACTCCATGTTGCCTTATCGGCTCGCTCCTACCAATGCCCTGTCCATGTAGCACGAGCGACATGCGGATAGTGGAGCCACATCCAACCTTGACTAGGCCACATCTCTCATCAGGAGTGAGCTCCGAAGCACGTTGGGCTAGACTCTTAGTGAGATTTTGGTTTGAGGACACCTAGCACATGGGGAGCCCGAACCCAACGTTTGGGCTGGACCAGACCTACCCCTGAAACTTGGTACACGACGTGCCCTTAGCTTCTCAATGGGCAGAGCTAACGGCTAGTCGAGGCGTGGGTCCTGCATCGGGGTAGTGTTGCTTAGGCTTGCTACTGAGGGTACCCTAGTCCCAGGGTACCGACAACCAGCGTCGAAATAAAAAGGGCAAAAATGGATTACAAAGAAGACTGCTCAAGTCCAATAAAATTCAGAAAAGTATCATGTGCTCCCAACACATTCATGCTCCCATGCTTTCTTAAAATCTGAACCATTGATTTCAGATTCATTTTGCTTTCATGCCCTCAAGTTAGATCCATTTTGTATTTAACCTCTCCCACCTCATGTGCCTTTCTATTGTTAGATCTGAAATCGATGGTTCATATTTTAAGGAAGCATGGGAGCACGAATGTCTGATAAGAACAAGATACTTTCCCGTAAAATTCAAGGTGGAAAAGGATGCTATTGACATCTTAAAAAATCATAAGAGCAGATGCAAAATTAAGTGACAACGATAAGTAAGCATTTTTTTGTTGATGATAAACACTCTTAACATTGTATCATACAGAACCATTTGTTAAGATTGTAGGGTTTCACACTTGCTACGATGAATTTTTCAAATCACTCCGCCCACATTTTTTCTGTTATTGATTAACATTCTCAACTGTTAATTTTTTCTATAAACTTTGTATCATGCAGAGCTGGACCATTTATCAAGATTGGGGTTTCACATTTCCTACGACAAAATTTTCAGATCACTCTACACTAGGGGCCATATAGACAACATGGTCATGAGTGCTAATATTGAGTTGTTCAATTTGGAGAATGAACATGAACTCACTCTAAAATGTTGTTTTAATTTTTCATTTAGTCCTAATTTCACAATAAGAAGGAAAACTAGTATTCATGGGCATTTGACTAGTATCCATTTTTTTCATATCTTCATGGGAATTTGACTGTGTTTTTGTGTTTAAAAAATTGGGACAAATTGAAAATGAATGATTTGAACTCTGCAATGAAAATTTTAAAGACTGCAAGCAAGAAGCACAAATTGGAACATAAATACTTGGTACATTTTTCTTGTGTTTACATTTACATCCTCGATTAAATATAATGTTTCTTGTTTTTATTAGTTTTCTCCCCCAAAGTGCAAAATGAATACAGGGTACTTGCATGTATCAACTTCATATTAAATCACATAAACTTTTTTTACCCAATCAACAGTGTTGATAGCTTTTGATACCCATGAAGTTGTAAATATAGTGGTGATAACTTTTATCTCTTTCATTCTGTTATAAGTAGAGTTGTTTGTTTCTTATTGTTGCTAGGTTTAATCCTGTATAAGTTGTGTACTTATCTACATATTTTTTCCAGATTGAAACTTTCATCACCACGTGGGAGAAAACGTTGGCAAAAGTTGTTGAATAATTGAAGAAAACAAAGACACCCAATTTTCCTTGGCAACCCAACACATAGTTCAAAATTTTCTATGATTACAATTTTTGTTAAAAAGGTAATAATCTATTTTCTTCTAAATTTTATACGCTAGTGAGACCGAAACATTAAAAAATAGATTTAAGGTCGTGGAAGCTCTAGCATAACATATTTTATGATATTTTTATCTTCTTTCTATTCATTTATATATTTATTATTTTATTCATTTCATTTAAATAACACTTGTCTGTTAATTACAAATATTTGTTTGAATGTGGACATAATAATTGCTTAAGTATGGGATTACAAATCTTTACCAATCCATTGTAAGAGGGTGATTAACCTTGTATAGTGACACTTTTTTACAAAACTTTTATTGAAACTTTACAGAAAATTATAAATATGAAACATTGCAAAAAAAACAAGTTCAAAAAATAATGATGTTGATCTATAAGAATGCAGTGACCTTATCTAGCTTGGACACACATGTGGATCAGCTCAGTTCTTGAGTGACAGTGTAAGCAAACAGAGAGTTAGATAGTTATCTCGGACGTGCCTTCTACATGGGATACAACATAATGAATATTAACATAGGGTTTATATATACCAAACTAACTTTCTTACTGTAAAATTTATATAGTACAATAGACCCCGAAGATTTTTCCTAAAAAGTGCATTGGTTTTGTTTCATTCTAGAGAAAATTAATCTACAAGTAAAGATATTTATTTCTTGAGCTTTAAAAAAAATCCTGAAAATCTAGTCAGTTTCTGATGCTCCAATTGCGCATTCAGATTTTACGCATATAGCATCAGTGTTTAAGAGGTGACATTTTACAAGACGAACGGTGGATAACACACGGTGTATAACTCAAGGTGATGCGATGATCATTGGAGGTTGAACTTGCCATACCTCTACTGTAGCAGATGCCGGTGCTGACACCGGAGCTTGATGTGATGGTGGTGGAGGGCCTTATGCTGCGTCGGTGTTGGGGGCGTCCTTCCCTAATGTATCTCTTCTTTTTCTATGGACCTTATTACTCTCGGAAGATCTCACTCATGGACTCCTCAATTTGTGAGAAATGCGCTGACTGGGGAGGGCGCCATTGCGGCGTGCATAATGTATCATGTCTAAACATAGTTTCAATGTAACTGCTGTGTAAATGAATTAATAAAGTTTATAAAAAAATCTAAAAAATAACATATATTCATTTGATATTGCTCTATCTATATATAAAATTTTAAGATTAAATCTATAGGAATGAAAGAGCAATAAAAAGATAAAATTTCTGACATATCTAATCTCACAAATCTGTTAGAATTTTTTTATAGCTAAGTAATAATGAATTTGATCTTAAAATTTTATATATAGATGAAGTATGATAAAAAAATATCTATATTTTTTTATAAACTTTATTAATTCATTTAACGATTACATAAAAACTCTTGCACATGATAGTTCTCTGCTCTGAAATCATAGGAAGCCGGAGGGGCTGTTTGGAGCCGTGTATCCTTATCTACACCGTCTAGATCTAATCTAACGGTGTACGTAGTGTACTCCGTACGGAAGCGAAGCATAGCCCGGCTGCCAACCGCGGCTGTTGGGCGCATCTCGTCAGTCGTCGATCCACCGGCGCCGTCGCGCCTCCGCCCAATTCCCACGCGGTCTCTGCCCGTCGTGCCTCGCCATGGCCGGTTGGATATCCAACAAGCTCAAAGCCGCCGAGACCCTCCTCCACCAAGCAAGCCCGCCTCCTTCGCCGCACCATCTCCTCCTCTTCCTCACTACAGCTCTTACTGACTCTTCGTTTATCCTCTCCAGATTGACCAGCAGGCTGCGGAATCCCTCGGCAAGTCCCCCTCCGCCTCTGACCTCGCCACGTTCCAGCCCCCCACCGGTCCGATCCTCGACGTGCCCCCGCGAAGACCGCCGCCTGCCGGCCCGCCCCCCTCCCTCGGCCTCCGCGTCGCCTCGAAGCACCCCTCCCCGTCTCAACCTCCTCCTTCCCCGGCCCCCCGCCGCTCCGCGTCCGCCGCGGCTGTTCTCGCGTTGCAGGATCAAGCCGGTGGCATTCCGGTGGGGGCGGTGGCCGCAGCGAGGGCGAAGGTGGAGGGGAATCGGGTGGATCGCGATGTTGGTAAGGGTGGGCCATCTGAGAGCGACAGCGGGAGAGATGATGATTCGGATCGGTCGGGGAGCGATTCAGAGGACTCTGAGGAGGAGAGGCGGAGGGAGGAAGAGAGGAGACAGCGGCGGGCTGAGCGGCTTGCGGCCATGGCTGCACGTGCCATTGCCGAGCGGGAGGAGGCCGTGGCGAGGCTTGAAGGGGAGAAGGCCGGTCTCGAGAAGCTACTCGCCGAGCGTGAGAAGGAACAGGCGCAGGAGGTAGTGCTCTGCTTCATGATTTTACGAATTTGATCGTGCAGCCTGAAAAGCTGGTTGTTGTGATGACAATTACATACTCTATATATCAGTGCCACTGTGAGCTTAGTGATATAATTGCTCTTATTGCTTCACGTAACTTTTGGTTTGTGATGCATACACAACTATTGAGTCAGTACAACAGTGCATTTTTTTTGGTTTCTTGTGTGGGATACTGGGATACATTCTGCTAAGTTTGGGTGATTAAGTAATGCTGCATTTGAGCGCCAATAATACAACTCGATATGTTCCTGGTCATGGAACTTTATGCTGATATCAACAACGCAACCCACGACTGTTTCTTGTACCTATATGGCAGAATACTTGCTGCTCAGTATTCATATTTGAAATCATTTTTATTCGGTCTTATATATGTTATCCCAGTGAGATTGATTTCTAGAAAATGTAGCCTTATCAATATTTCGCTCGACATTTTCCAGGCTTCTGAGTTGCAGACTAGTATGATTGAAGCTATGGAAGCAGTAGAGGTTGAGAAACAGCGTCATCACAGCACTAGAATGGAAGCCCTTGCAAGATTGGCTAGACTTGAGGTATATATCCTGCTTCTCTTACCATACTTCTTGCCTTTGTAAATGTCGCTATACATATAGCCTTTGACTTTTGTGATAGAGAATGCTATTTTAGTCTTAATCCTTAGCAGTGCTATAACAGAAGATTCTCACAGGTTACAAATGCAGAGCTTGCAAAGTCGTTTGCTAGGGAACAAAGGAATCTGGAATTCCAAGTATGTTTTGTTTTTCATTGTTCTTTGTTTCTCTATATTTGTTGTTTGCTGTATATGTTACACTGCATGTATTTTGGTTTCTAGGCTTAGATATAAGGAAGATAGAAGAATATGTAGACATCCTTCTTAATATAATGACAATAGATGTGGGGCCAAACTGTAGATGTGACAGTGCATGGATGGATGAACATTGTATTACTTTATGCTTACCTTTTTAAATTTCGAAAATGCTGGTATTTGCTAGAGTCTAAATATTGCATGATACATATGACAACCATCATGTCTTAAATATTAACGTTACACATAGTTGATACTATCAGAAATCATAATAATGAGGTAGTCAAGAATGATGGCGCCTTGCAGCTTTATACAGAGCCAGAGGTGCAATTAAGTTTGTAACTTTCCTGTTGCAGGGGTTCTGTAACCATAGTCTGTGCTAAGAATGGGCTGCATGGAGTTCATCCTTCATAAATTTTGCGCACATCATGAAATGCCCTATCGATAATTTTAAAACTGCTTATTTTTGGTATTTTATTAGGTAGATCAAGTGGCACAACTTCGAGAGGAAGTTGAATCGAAGATGCTTGCTCAAGATAGTAAGTTGACCATGGCTTTCTTTATTGGCCTCTCTAGTTTTAAGCGCTCTTTTGAGTTGGGTAATTTAAGTACTCCTATTTTATTGTTAGGACAATGGTGTGCATTGTGCTGAGT
>VSTD030004386.1:0-10323 GCA_008808055.3 Sporobolus alterniflorus
CTCATGGGTCATCGATGTGAAATATACAGTGACCACAAAAGCCTCAAGTACATCTTTACTCAACTAGAACTGAATCTGAGGTAGCAAAGATGGCTCGAATTGATTAAGGATTATGATATCAGAATCAACAACCATCCCGACAAGGCAAACGTCGTAGCTGATGCCTTGAGCCAAAAGAAGTACTGCAACACCACGTTTGCCCATCGAATGTGACCAGAGTTGCATTGAGAAATTGAGTATCTCAGTCTCTCAATGGTGAACAATCTTGCAGTTGCAATGGAAGTCAAGCCAACTTTGGAGTTGGAAATACGAGAAGGACAATTAGGAGATCCTAAGCTGACAGGAATATGGTAGTTGATCAGGGATAATAAGACCAGTGACTTCTTAGAGGATAGCCAGTGCACCATATGGTTAGTGAAGTGGATCTGTGTCCCTAATTAGAAGCACATTAAGGAGATGATACTCAGAGAAGCCCATGATTCCGCATTTTCAATTCACCCTGGTAGCACCAAGATGTATAAGGATCTAAAGACCAGATACTGGTGGTATGGAATAAAGATAGATATCACTAAATATTTATCCCTTTGCGATACCTGTCACAGAGTGAAGGCAGAATACCAGAGGACCATAGGATTGTTGCAACCACTGAAAATCCCCAAGTGGAAATGGGAGGAAATTGTAATGGATTTTATAGTCGGGTTACCCCATACCCAAGCTAGATATGACTCAATTTGGGTCATAGTGGATCAGTTGACCAAAGTTGCCCATTTCATACTCGTCAAGATGACATATCCCGGAGCTAAGTTAGCAGAGTTATACATGTCCTGGATAGTATGTCTACACGGAGTACCAAAGAAGATTGTGTCAGACTAAGGCTCCCATCCCAATTCACCTCCAAATTTTGGGAGAGCTTCCATGAGTCTATGGACACCAAACTGAAAGAACCAACCAGATCTTAGAAGACATGCTGAGAGCTTGCGGCTTAAAGTATGGGGAAAGTTGGGACAAGAGCCTACCTTACGCAGAGTTCTCATACAACAATAGCTACCAAACTAGCATAGAGATGGCACAGTATGAAGCCCTATATGGATAACAATGCCGAACTCTGCTATTCTAGAGTCAGACCAGAGAAAGTTAGGTGTTTGGACTTGAAGTACCGAGAGACGTAGAGAAGCAAGTTCAAATGGTGTGCAAAAGTTTGAAAGTCGCCCAGACTCAGCAAAAGAGTTTTGCGGACATACGAAAGAGACCTTTCTTTTGAGATCGGTGATTTTGCTTATCTCAAGGTATCACCCATGAGGGGCACCCACAGATTCAAGGTCAAAGGAAAGTTAGGACCCAGATATGTGGGACCATTCAAGGTCATTGACCATAAGGGAGAAGTAACATACCAGCTTGAGCTACCTCCACAGCTGTCTGATCTGCATGACGTATTTCACATGTCACAACTTAAGAAGTGTCTACAACTACCAGAAGAACAATTGACCATGGAAGAGCTCGATCTAGGTGGAGATTTGACCTACAACAAAAAGCTAGTTAAGATTTTGGATACTGCAGAAATAGTGACTCACAACAAGGTTATAGAAATGTGCAAGGTCGAGTGGAGTCACAAACGAAGCCACCTGGGAGCATGAAGAAGAGCTCAGATCAGATTATCTTGAATTATTTCCTAGCACTTCCTGAATCATGAATGCGAGATTCTTCTAAGGGGGGGGGGGGTAGGTTTGTAACACCCGTTTTTTGTAAGGATAATTTTTTTGCTAACATAGAAGTCAATATAGTTTGCATATCGAATTAATCCTGCATATAAAAATCCTTTCAAAAATAATCTTTCCTAGGAGGCATTTCATGGCATGGCATATTGTATTTTTCTAAAATCCTTGAAGATCCTAGAAGAATTTTGGAAAAATCCCCACATCAAAATTACTCCTAAATCTCCTTGTGCAAATTTTCAAATCCTTGGCAAAATTCCAAAAATCCTATGATATTCTAAAAGAATTTCCTCCTGGCCTCTTGGCCCAGTTGGTCAGTCAGCATGCGTGGCCCATGCGGCCCAGGGTGACACCTTTATTCCTCCCGGAGCCCGGCTGAGTGCCACTGCCTCCATGCCTGCACGCCCCTGTGCCATGCTGACCCAATGCCCACCTCGACTCCATGGTGAACTGACCAACGGTCGACCCTGCCTTCAATGCCCCTCCTTAACTCGGCCTCCCCGGCTCCACCCACCTGGTAATGGCCGCCTTTTAATGATGACCATTGAAACGCCCCTGGTGTTATCACAGCTACAGTACATCTACAATGTTTAGTACAGTAGAAACATAATTTATGTTCGATTCAATTTCAAATTTAAATCTTTTTGGATATTCCTTATTTTAGTCCTATTTGGCACTTGTAAAGGAACTTCAAATTTTTGAATCCAAGTGAGTCAATCTAAATTTACAGTATTGAAGATCATGCCACGCAAGATTTTTGGTGAATTTATGGAATTTTTCCTCAAATGTTCCAAATCCCTATAAAATTCAAGCAAGTTTGGAATTTGATTTGTTTCCTGGGTTTTTAATTCAAAATCCGTTGGGATTTGAAAGTTGGGCCAAAAAATGAAAGTTGCCCATTGTGATGTAGTCTATTACCATATGAAGTTTTGAAATTTTTGGAAATCTGGAAGTACCTGTTCCATAATTTACAAGTTTAGATGTGTTTGAATTAATTAGGAAATCTTTTGAACGGTGTTGACTGAGCCCGGCCCATTGCTACAGCCGACCTAGATCATTTAAATGGGCTGGCCCACGAGCCAATTCCCTAATGTCGCGTGCACACCAGCCGCCGTTACCGACTGTGCACACCGCCTTGCCACCGCGCCCATGGTTCCTGACCCCGCCGCCTTCCTGACCGAGGATGCCGCTCCCACGTGCGCCGCCCTGTTGACCCTATCCCTTGCACACTTCTGAAGCAAAACAAAGAAGTCTTTCCCCTCCTCACAATCGCGTAGCAGCGCTGTCTCCATTGCCCGGCTCTCCGCCGCGCCGCGCGCCGCTGCTCCCGCCGGGTTCCTCTCCTGCTGCGCCACTGGCTGGAGCCGCCATGAGCACCACCTTCTGTCGCCGAGCCAGCCAAGTCCTCGAGCTGCCACTCTCCGTAGGAAAGCGATGGAGCAGCACAACTCCTCCTTCTCTGAGTAGAGCTCCGACCCAAGCTGTCGACCGCCGCGAAGTGCTGGCCAAAGCAAGCCGCTGGTGAGGCACCTTCTCGCCCCTCGTCATCCGGAGCAGCGCTGGTGAGGTCGTTCCTCCTACCAGTAGCCACCACTGCACCACCATTCGTGCTTGGAAAAGAGGAAAAAATGTGAAGAACCACCACGGATGTCCACCTCATTGATCTCATCCAGCACCCTACCATTTTCCAATTACTTCGCAGGTGAGGAACTACAAACCCCATCAAAATTTTTGGTTCAATTTGTTTTCCTTCTTATCCCCTCGCCTGAGCTAGCACCGAGCTGCCGTCACCGTCCAATCACTTGTCCTCCGAGATCGCCACCCACCATAGCCACTGCTCCTGTTTTCTCCATAAATGGATGTGTGAGGACCAAGGACTTAGACTTTCCCACTCCCTAGCTACCATCTCTCGATGTTTTCTGTTGGGTCACAGAACAGCCAGGCCCACATCATGCCATAAACCAAGTTACCAACCCATAGAATGAAAAACAGCCAACGCTAAAAATTTGAAACTAAGATGGAAATGGTGAAATAAATTTTTGTTGAGAAAATTTTAATGTAATAGTCCAATTAAAAAATATGAAACATATTTACTTGCTTATAAAATATTTGTTTAGCAACTGATTCTTGTTAGGCAAGGTTATTTCGTAATAAAATATCTAGATGGTCTTAACTAATTAAAATTTGACTAAATGCTCACCATTTAATCATCTCCTTAGCAAAATTAGTTTCATCTCAGGTTATGAACATTTATCTTAGATATTAATTAGTGTCCTATTTTGGTTAATTGAATCCTAGTAATTAATTTACTTGGAGATAATTGAACAAACTTTACCAAGATGACTTTTAGCAGTTCCTAATCTCGAGTAAATCCCTCAAGTTTCATGTTCATCTCTGAACTTGAGTTATTTTCTGTTTCTTTTAAAAACTTATTCCCTAATAATTTTAATGAAGGATTTTCTTCAAATAAAAATAATTAACTTTCTAATCACCCTTAAAAGCTTATAAGCCATGTTGCTTACCTACCTTGACTACATTCATCGATCATCATTAATGTTCTTGCATTGCATTTCGTTCTAGTAGTTGGCTATGACATCGAGCAGGAAGAGCCGACTTAGACCTTTTGGGGGTCAACAATCGTGAAGCGCGAGATAACTAACTTCTTCTATTCTTAAGCAAAGGCAAGCACCGGTACATATCACCCCCTCTAGCGATTTTACTTTATAACTGTCCTTAAGTTATTGTTGACTTGTGCATTTATGTTATAGGAGTTGAATGAAACCCAAGAATGCATTATACCCTTTGTATATCACCTTGATCCTATCGTAGTGGAAAATCTGTTAGTAGTGCTATGCTTAGCGGATAGAACTTCGATAGAAGTCAAGTGGCAGGTTTCACTCATGAGATTTATGGCCTTTGCCCTGCTTCATGAATGGAATGTTGAGAACTTGAATAGTTGATAGAATGATTTAATATGAGACCGGGCGGGGCAATTAGGGGAAAGTGAAGAATACTGAATGGGAAGGGGGATGAGTGGTCTGATCTGAAATTCAGAGCGCCAAGGTGGTAGCCCCCACCTGTGTCAATCAAGGCCCGCGTCGGTTGAGCCCTGTTGAACAAGCACCTCAATGTACTGGTGCATATGGGATATATGGAGTCCCCAAACTGACTAGCTTCATGTGTCGACAAGTTGGACAATACCTTACCTCACTTCACGGGTGTACAATGAGATAGTGTTCGGGCCACTCACGGTGTGTCCGCCAAGGCATTCGCGTGGAAGACAGCACTAGGGTGAGGTAGGATCCAGCTTGACTCTTTGATCACGTCATGAACTGTTGCCACTCGAGGTGCCCTCCTGGCCAACGTGTGTCGTGTTGTTAGGTTTATACCCTTGCAAGGTTGACTATTGATTCAAATCTCTGCGACACCTTCGGATATGGGTGATGGCTTATTCACTACGTTTAAATATAGTAATTATACTTTCATAATGTTACTTATATCATCAGATGGATGTTGAATACTTAGTAGTCTATTAGATGCTTAATATTAAAATTGTTTGATTACAATTGTATACCTAGAATAGGATGCAAACCTATGATGCTAATTATTTAACTTGGCTAATAACATGTTTAAAAGTATTTAAAGTTAGTTGTTGTAGGCTTATATATCCTTTACCACTTGAAGCCTTTGCATGTCTAAAAGTGTGACCTCTTGGTCATGATGGGTCAGTCTTCATGAGCGTAGTCGCTCAAGCTTTGCTTTGTAAGTTTTTGTGTGCAGGTTCTCTTTCTCTTCTTTCCGGTGATGCCAATGATGACTATTAGTGGGAAGTCCAGGCTTATAAGTGCTGGATTCTATACTAGAGCTCATCGCAAGCGTAGAGTTGCCGAAGGAGGTCTTCACCTCTAGGAAGAGGTGAATGCCCTTGATCATCGAGTGAAACGATTCCACAAACATGTTCTATCTTTTGAAGCACCTTCTGCTTCTGATCCTTGTAATCTTTAAACTAAAGTGTAATAACTTAATTTTCAATGAAATTAAGGTTTTGAATGCTTGGTATGTGTGTTTGCATGCATTATCGCTTCGTTAAGAATCACACGATTTGGATCCTAGAAGACGGACCCCTCTTTAGTGAGGTGGTTCTGCCACAACCATTTCCTCCTTAACTCATCGGCTGCTGCCTCCCCTTCACCGCCTTACCGCCCCTATAAAAGGGAGACGCCCCCGCCAGCTCTCACCACACCTCCCCCTCTCCCGAAGCTCGAGTGCTGCAACTGCTGAGGTTCTCCTCCACCGCCATTTACTCATTGTCGCTTAGCCACCACACAGCCGGCCGAGCCCTAGTGGGGCCTGCAACAGGATCCCTATTCTCTGCTCTTTGCCTTCCGCCATTGCCGATGATTTATCGTGCCCTGGAGTGGCCAGAGCCCCTACTCCGATGAGCGTGCCACCGCACCCCAGCACCCTTCTGTTCACGTCGCCGCCGGTCCACGGTGGACCGTGAGACCCGGCCGTGGTCCACCACCCGTGGACCCAGTCCATGGGATTCTCTTTTTAGAAATAGTTCATTATTTCAATTTAATTCAGAGATGTTACAAAAAGGTCCCTAGACTTTTAGGTAATCAACCCATGGTCCAAAATTTTATTGCAAGTGCCTGTATGGAAGTGGGAAGAGATTGTCATGGATTTTATTATGGGTTTGCTGAGAAATCAGTTGGGATACAATTCCATTTTGGTGATTGTGGATCGACTGACCAAGGTAGCTCACTTTATACATGTCAAGACCACCTACTCTGGACTACAACTAGCATAGTTGTATATATCAAGGATAATCTCTCTGCATGAAGTGCCGAAGAAGATTGTGTCTGATAGAGGGACTCGGTTTACTTTGAAGTTTTGGGAAAGGTTGCATGGAACCTTAGATACCCAATTACGCTTCAGTTCTACTTATCATCCACAGACTGATGGTCAGACCGAGAGAGTAAATCAGATTCTGGAAGACATCTTGAGAGCTTGTGCTCTATAGTATGGAAGAAGTTGGGATAAGAGTCTACCGTATGCCGAGTTCTTCTACAACAATAGCTACCAAGAGAGCTTGAAGATGGCACCATTTGAGATGTTATATGGTTGTAGATGTCAAACCCCGTTGTTTTGGAATGAGACTGAAGAATGGAAGATTTTCGTTCCTGACATTTTGCAAGAAGCCGAGAAGCAAGTTCGTATGGTTAGGGAGAACCTACGTGTTGCGCAATCAAGGTAGAAGAGCTACACAGATCATAGGAGGAGAGAATTGAGCTTTGAGGTTGAAGATTTTGTGTACCTCAAGTTGTCAGCTATGAGAGGTTTGCGCCATTTTAAGGTACGAGGCAAACTCACACCAAGGTTCATTGGACCGTTCAAGATTTTGGAGAAAAGAGGTGAAGTAGCTTACCAATTGGAGTTGCCACTGCAGTTGTCTGATGTGCATGATTCAATGTCTCTCAACTGAAGAAATGTCAGTGTGTGCCGAAAGAGCAAATTCCTATGGAACAAGATCTTTCTTATCAATAGTACCCCATCAAGATTTTGAAGACGTCTGAGAGAGTTACAAGGAACAAGAGGATCAAGATGTGCAAGGTGCAATGGAGCCATCATACTAAAGAAGAAGCTACTTATGAGAGAGAAGAAGAGTTGAAGGCCGAGTTTCTTTTCTGATTCGTCCAAATCTCAGGGACGAGATTCATTTTAAGGGGGGTTGGTTTGTAACGCCCTATTTTTTGCAGAAGAATAAAACTCTAGAAGTTATCTATTTAAATAAATAATTATGATTGTTGCAATCCTGTCGCTGCATATTTTATTATGTGATGTAGTGCTCTTGTATTTTATACTGCATATAGAAAATTGTTCAAAGTTTAAACTTGATTTGAATTGAAATGAGTTCGCAATTTATAAAAAGATATGAAAATAAAAAAGGATATCACTATTTTTGCTTTGGCTTTGGGCCGAAACCCAGCATGGCCTGCCTCACCCTCACCCCGCGCATGGCCTGGAAGTGGCCCAGCCGCCAGCCAGCCCAGCAAAGGCCCAGCTAGCCGACGCCGCGGGCTAGCCGGCCTACCAGACGCACCCCCGCTTTGCTGAACCGACTTGACCCGTTAAGCGTGGATTCGACCCGATAGGTCTTAAACCCAACCAAAACTTGTTATCGTACCTGTTAATCAGTTCGTTTACAATAGAGTTTATCCCTTTCTTAATTTCTCCTTATTTGCTGCGATTCGAAGCCGATTTGGAGATAGGTTAGTTAGGATATAAAGTCGTCTACTCCTGGGTATCAAAACCCCTATAAATAGCGCCCCACTTTAGTTCAAATTTTTGCTCATAAACCGAAGAAACCGCCGAACTCCAGTAGCCCTCATACATAAGATTTCACTACCACTCAAGCCAATTCAATGACGTGACGACCAAGAAGAAGTCGCGCCACCACCGTAGAAGCGACGCTAGAGCACCACCGTTGTGAGCTCGCGCCGCCACCGAAGCTCGAGGGAGAACCACCACCATCGCGCACCTCGCTTCGGTCACCACCGATGTTCGAGACCCCCTTAGGTGGGTTCACCGTCCTGTGCTACCCCCATAGGACTAACCGTCATTGAGAAAAGGGCTCTGTAGTCGATGCTCCGCTCGCTCTGGTGAGGTCAGCCATGGTGCCACTGCTTCGGCCGATTCGCGCCGCCGCCACCCTGTCAAGTGCTGTGAGGCATCGGTTTCATAGCTTGCGGCTAGGATTAGATCAAGGATACCCCTTCATTTACAATAAATCCTGACCGTAGATCCTTGGTTCGACAACCACCATTTAATGTAGTGTAATGGATCGGCTGCCGTGGACCCGGTCTACGGACCAGGAACCTATTCCACCACTTTTTCAATAGAAAAATAAATCTAAAAATCTAGAAAACAGTTGGGCCCTGGAAATTTTGCAAAAACAACCCTGGACTTTTCTAAAATTATATTTTAGTCCCTGTAATTTTACATTTAGGTCCATATTTAACTTTTTATAATTACAATTAGGTCCTTTTCTTAATTAATCTATAAATTTTAATTAACTATTTAATCTATTAACTTCAAACCTTCATAACTTTCAAACCGTAGCTCTGATTTAGATGATTCTTGCGCGCACGTGTTCATAGCGATGAGTAGCATCTGTTGGTACTGTTTGATTAGCTGTTTATTTGTTTGTTTGTTTGTACTTGCTTGTTTCTGATTGCTACGTTAGGCGCTGAAGACTTTGAGAATCTTCAAGAGCTTGACGTTCAATACTTTGAGTAGCAGGTAGTTGGAGAGCAAGGCAAGTGACCATTGACCATATTGATCCTATATGCTTTCTCTCTCTAGTATACACATTGGCCTACATACATTAATATTGTTATCTAAGCCTCATCCTTTAGGATTGGGGTTCATACTTGGTTAGTTACACTTAGCCATGCAGTCATGAGTGTTGTACAAGTCTTTTCATCTTTATGATGTTGAGTTTGGCTTGTGTTAGTAGTGAGAGTGTTGGTCTTCTATCCATCGACATGTGACTTGATCATGGTGCGGATCGATGCTGTAGTTTGAGCATGGGATGGAATGATGGAGACGGTTGGATTTCGTCAAGTGATGTGGTTTGTCATGCTCAAATCTGCTAAGGACCGAGTCTTAGGAGTAGACACCCTAGGACAATAGGTGCCGCCACGTATCCGGTATGGAATGACTTCTTTACTAATTAGGGATGTTGTAGGTTGTGAGTCTTGCTCGGCGGTGTCGGGAAAGATGCAGGACATGATCTGATCCACAAGGTGCAAGAGGGGCTCGAGTCATGAGGAAACGTTTGCATTACTAGCGGGGACCCAAGGTCAGGAAAAACCGTAGCAAAGCATGAGCAACTCCTATACTGGACCATTGTAACAGCATGTAGTGATCTCCGGGCCATACACCAAAGGAAGTGTAAGAATTGCAAAAAGGAGGTTCCTATAGTTGCTTAGCTAGCAATGAAATCACTACTCATGGGTACAGGGTACTAACCTTTGCAAAGTGTAAAACTATTATGATAGCCATGCTTACGGTTACAAGCAGTGTGGGTCCTATTTTAACTATATGGTATGGTGTGGGATGGTTGGAATGGTTTTGGTGTAGATCATGTGGATTGGTGTGATCCATAATGACCCCTTTTGGATCATACTTTGAGATTAATTCAACTTAATTGGGTAGTCTTAAGCCTACAACTTTAATATAGAAGGTAGGTGCTAATAATCCGAGAGTCATGTTTAAGTGCCTTTCTGCTTACAACCTTATACCTCAATTACCTTGTTTTTACCCTTTGCATATCATATTATTCCTGCACATGCTGAGTACCAACCATGAGTGTACTCAACCTTGCTATTTTCCCCTTGCTACTCAAACCTACTACTTAGAAGGAGAAGATAGATTGGATTCTTTGACAATGACTTCTAGGTTGTGCGCTGCCCCGGTTGCCATTCCTGTAATTTTATGGAGTCTTCCGCTATTCCGTTTCGCATGAGAGTCACTTTAGTCTTTAGAGACAGTATTTATGTAATAAATATACTTTATTCGTGACATTTGATTATCTATGAACAGA